>JAQFVV010013570.1:0-98366 GCA_028023455.1 Epiperipatus broadwayi | reverse complement strand
AATAATAATAATAATAATAATAATAATAATAATAATAATAATAATAATAATAATAATAATAATAATAATAATAATAATAATAATAATAATAATAATAATAATACAATATTTATATTTATTCAGACCTTTTAAAAGTTTAATTTATAAAACAATATTTTAAATCAGAGTTATTATTTATTTATTTCTATTTCAGTAAATGTAGAAAATATCTACTATAAGTTTTGTCTGTGTTTATTTCTACTTTTCCTTTACTTTATATATATATATGCACACACACTCTATTATTATTGGTGTACCATGTAACCCAACCAGTTACAATATATATATATAATCAGTACTCAGTTTGCATTAAGATAGCAAATCTTCAAACTTTAATGGATAGGCTTCACTCTAGTCCACCCTTCAACTCTTTATCCATCTATACCATTAAAAATCTGATGATGGAATGCCTAAATCCTTTGTTGATGCCAATTTTGTTGTGATGCTCATATTGACTTTAAGTCACTCTGATCTTTAATGTATAGGACCTTATTCCTTTAAATACACAGAAGAGATATGGACAGAATACATCTGAATATGTAATATCTAGTTGAATACAAGTATAATTTATCCATCATTATGAGGTTTATTAGTATACAGTGATGCAATGTTTATAGTTATTAAAAAAACATCCATTTGGTAAGTAAGGTTTGATGTTTTCTAAAATTAAAAGATGTTGTATGATATCTTTGACATAAAAACTGAATGATGATGGAATATTGTGTATAAAGCCATCAACAAATACCAAAATATATAAATGTGAATAGTGAAGTTTGAATTAAATATGTTTACCAGTGCTTAATTGTTGTTCTCTGATTTGGACACTTAATAGAAACATAATATGCTGTATAGCTAGCTGGTCATGACACTAAAAAATAAATGATAGTAAATGGACAATGATAATGTATCTTAAAAGTGTGTAAAAATAAAGAAAGCCACGAGTAATATAAGTCGTTAGGAAATGAGAAAGTTTATTGTAGTAATGTGAACAAAAAAGTTGCAGATTAAAAGATGAGAAGATATCTTCATCATAGAATGAAGTGATAATAATTGATAATAATGTATAATGATGATTATCTTTTTAAATCTATTATTATACCTATTGCAATTAGCTAAAATGTTTTAATAAGTTTTTGTCCTTCTCTTTCTAATAGGTCTAGGTCTATCTAACAGGGTCTTTATCCTTTTTTTTATTATTGTTTTTTTTTTTTTTTTTTGGCGTTATTGTTGTTGAATTTGTTTTGTATATTTTTTATTAAGTGACTTTCCTTGTTAATTATGTAGCCACAATAATAAAAGAGAATATTGACAATGGGTGATTATAGTTACGCCAACAGCAAAATATCATTTCCGTTTTCCTGGAATATAAATCATACACTATATTGTATGTAAAAAATTTATAAATAAGTAATGTCATTTATATAACTGCTAAAAGTTAATGTTAACTTGATCCAAATATTGTACTCACAATAATATAAATAATATGATGATAATTAACTAGTATAAGATTAATTGTTTATATTAAGTAATTAAGGTAAAGAACTATTTTTTAATTATGTTATATGTAGTACATAAATTTATTCATAAATTATACCGATTTTATTATTCTCGGGTTTTTTTCTAATTAAAATAGATATGTTTAAATACTGTATATTGAATTTTTTTGTTAGCTTTACATTTTCCGGCTTGATTTATCAGATTATAAAGAAGAAACTAATAGTTAAAATATTCGATGCGATTTCCAGTAATTCACAGTACAGTCACGTAGGAAACAATTTCCCAAAGAATTTTTAAATCTTGTCACAAACATTGTTGGAAACATTTTAGCTTTCACATATTTAAATTAACTATTCTTAATTGTGAGAAAGTAAAAATAATCTGCAAAACAGAATTAAGTCTAATCATATATTATATCCAAAGAGAGATTAAATAATTAGTTCATACAATGTTATGGCTAAAAGAAAACAACTAATCATCATCATTTGCTATTCAATATTATTTGGCATAACTTACTCTGGCATCTTATAAATGTTAATGAATCCTTTATATCATGAAGATATATTTGTAACAAAGTTGGTTTTTAATCAAATCATACCCAAACATAAAAATTTATAAATATCTAGTCATGCATAGCAATGCATAGACAAAGCCAATAACCATTTCATGGGTAACAGTATTTTATTCTAAATTACAGATATCATCAGGTAAATTATAATAGTATTGAAATGATTGTTTGTTTTTTTCTATGCATTGTTAAGGTTGGCAAGCTTTTTAATCAATTACATACTCATATATCATTTGATTAATTAATTTTGTTACATAGATTTAATCATGTTTTGATAATTTTTGTATATATTATTTATATCTAAGTGCATATTTTGCATATATATATATATTGAAGCAGTCAATCTTAGCTTAAGGTTGAGCTTCATGTTTCCACCTACTAACCTGTGTTTAAATCCTATATCCCAGCCCGCTCCTTTTGTCATGTGTGCATATTTTATGTATATATTTGAGATGCGTACCTGCATTAAAAAATTTTAACTTTTAAATTAACATTTTTATTATTATTAATTTTATGATTATTAATTCTTTTTATTAAAATGCATAGGTGCGACTTATATATATATATATATATATATATATATTATAACCTACACTCCTAACACCGCTCATATACATTACATAAACGAAATGCCCAGGCACCAGTTCTATTAATAAATAGAACAATATAACAAAAGATATAATATAAAATTATTACTGAGACTCTATATTTAAATTTATGTTCAGCTCAGCTCAGTGGAAGGCTATAGGCAGTTCATAAGATATATGATAATAAATTAATAAAAGAAGAAATATTATAAAACATTTAATATAATGTAAATTCCTTTGTTAATTAATTGTATAATAAAGAATCATAATGTTTACTTAGTACAGACTATTAAAAATATACTTTAAACTTAATTTCTTCCTTCATCCAAGTATAACATATATCAGCTTGCTATAATTATACTCTTAACAATTCTATGATTTGGCAAATTATAATCTAAAAATCTACTTTAATGCCAATCAAGAAATAAAGAATAAGATCTCAGGGAATTTAACAAACACAGTTGAATTAAATAACCTATATTGGCCCATAAGTTATAATTATAAAGTATGATAAAATATAAGGAAACAAATTGACTAAATATTTTACTGTGTTTCAATAATAAAATAATGACAGAGATAGGGTATTTTAATCTCATATCATCATCTCACAAATATATTGACCTGGCAACCTTTCTAATACGTTTATCAAGTGGCAAATACTCTTTATAATGTTTGGATTAAGAAATACAATATTGTCAGACACTAGCAAATTTAATACTATAACTCTAAAATAATATATCTGGTTTATAATAGATTTATGAAATGTGGAGATGTGGAAATGGAAATACGAATATACACAAGAATAACTCAAGACACAGATTTTAAGATTTTAAATAACTAAACAAGTCATTTATTACAATAAAATAAGATAAATTTGGTTTAACATATTTACAAATGGACTATTTGTTTTACAGACTTTTAAATTATCAAATGAATCTTTAGCATCAGTTTGGGATTATCCCTACTATCAAAGCAAATTAATAACAAAGTTTAAATATCCTGACTTCGAACACAGGCTTTGCCTATATGTTTCATCTATATGACAATAAATAAGTAAAATGTTATATTATTAGCACAAAAAAAAAAAAGATACTTTCGAGAGGATATTACTCTTGATTAACCGAATAAATCAAATTACTTATATTTGGCTTTCAGCAAAGCAACTTTCTCTAATTGACTAATAATCACTTTCAATTACGTATACCTTTCATTTATAGCACAAAATCATGTTTATTCTGATGATTTGATGATTTGTAACATTATTTAAATAAATACACTGTATTTTAAAATATTTATTTCCCATTTTAATCTTAATACTTTATATTTCTATTAAATGAATGTAGTATATTTCAAAAGCATTTATTTCTCATTTTAATTTCAATAATTCTATACTTTATATACGCGATATTATTTATATTACGCGTGTGTGTGCACGTTCAAGCACCAATAATGTAAAACAATCTTTTCTATAAACTCTCCATTCATTAAGAAAATATCATACAATTATTTTATTTCGAACAATGTCATAATTCATCAATAAAAATATGACACTAATACTACATCAAGAGTTAATCTAACAATTTATCTAGCCACATATTAATTAACACAAAGCTATATTTTTATGATTATATATACTATACGTTATAAGGGGAATCTACATGAGGATCAGATAACTCTTACCGAACACTTCTACAATAATTCATTACCAAGAATCCAAGGAAAACGTCACATAACTTCCTAAACATCATTTAATCATATTTCAACAATAACTCATTTACTTCTAAATACATTATTGGTGGGGATTTAATTCCTCTTCACCAGGGCCCTAAGAACATCACTTCAAAAAAATATCATTAATCATAAGCATATAAAATAAACTAGGCTCTACTCATGGAAAATTATTAACATATACTAAATAAGCAACATCTTTTATTCCTACAGACATTATAACGCAATCAAATTTCTTTCTATTCTCATAGCTTATCTAAATATCGATCATCATAAATACATACTGGCAGATAAATACATACACATAATATACCAATCCGTTCAACTCAGTAGAATACGACAGTGTACGAAATTTATGCATAAAATATTCATAAACTGAACACTCTAAATTACACACTAAGCAGGTAATACGATAATTAAATATTGCATTAAGGCATAACTTTTAATGTAATAAACTTTAGGTTACTTTTTAAAATTTAATGATTCTAATTATTACAAATGAACTTTTTTTATATCTAACAAACGATTTCTATTATAAGTTCGTTGATTTAAACAAAGAGCAAAATTTTCACTTTGAGATAATAAAGTATACAAAATAAATGTAAACCTTTCTAATAATACATTAAAAAAAACATTTCTTTCTTTTACCTTTGTAAAAGAATCATAATACCTGTTTGAACACAATCAATTTTTACCAGTGTACTCCTCACTTAGATACATTTCAGAAACGTTCTTGATGGTCAACATACCCATATTATAAATAACATAATAATAAATAAAGCCCATCTACCTATTATATACATTAATTATGACAAGCAATAAAAAAAAATAAAGACACAAAGGTTGTTAGTTTATAACTTAAAATTAAAGTCCACTTGCAAAGCTTGGTTCCAGGTTTACGAAACGATATGGGACACATTCCAAACTGAATTTAAACTAAAATGCACTTCTGCAGTATAACTTAAAAAAATATATAAGCATAACTTAAATATGCCCAAAACATTTCAGTGTTCATAGCATATTCATTTGAGGTACCAAATCACACACAAGCAGTTAATTTCTTCTTTATTATACTGAAAATGCATCAAATTCTCCCTTGTAGTTCTGGACTAAATACGCAATTATCCTTAGTATTTTCTGAATAGCATTTAACACTTTAAATTGTCCTTAGTAATTCCATAATTAATAATGCTTTGTTTTATATTCCATCCTTATTGAAGAGAACAAAAATTACCCACATTTCTGTCCTTCTATTCAATTTAAATAGAAGTAGCTTACATTTTATTTCCTTAATTTTAAAAATACATATTAGCTCCAGAAATATCAAATAAATGAATACTGTTATCTCCTTATGATGAATTTAAACATAGTATGATCTATCAAAATAGACACTTCCTTAAGTCTATGTATAATCTTCACAAAGAACACTACGTGAAAATAGTGAGAAATTAAAATATATTCTATAGAACAGTTCTGCATGTGTTTTCCATATATATCAAAAAAAAAACATGTTGCTTAATGATACAACAATAATATTTATGTAAACCATTCTTATTTAAAATGGCAATTAAATGAAATAATGTAGACTGGATGTTATTAACACACATTTTTAAAAGAGTAATAGTTATAAAGGGATTAATTCAGAAATGTTTAAATCAAAGAGAGTTAATCAAACTGACGTACCTTTTTTTAAAACCTTAGAATTGCATTTTTAATTAATTTTTTTTCATAATAAAGTTCTGAAGCTCCTTTGGAAGTTTTTACTCTAAAGTCTTTTCAAAGTCAATTTGACTTCAGCAACTGGCTTTAATTTTTACAATACATGAACCACTGTTTTCTGGTTACAATTTCATTACAAAGAGCCAATTTTCTACTGGAGATCTTTTCAAAAATTCTCTTTAGCAAAGTTTATTTGCCTTTCCCCAAGGTTACTCCCACGCATCTTGCTAACTAACTAATTACATATGCAAAAACAAATCTTTTCAAAAAAAAAAATCATTTTGATTTTTAAAACTAAATGAAGACAAGAAGAAAAAAAATACAAATAATAAAATAAATAGCTTTTACAAACTTGAAAAAAAATGAATATTAATTAACTGTCAAATAAAAATGATTAATAATTTATTCAATTTATAAAATAATTCATTGATCTAACTATCTATTAATCATTGGAAAGAAATATATATTTGTTAAATTATTTAAGATAACTACTGTAGTTTAAATGTTTATATTGTGAATGTACTATTGTTTGTGGTTATTAAAGATGAAAATGAAATGAAACATAATGCAGAGTCATACATGCATACACATGTACTACAACCTAAATGCAGAGTCAAACATGCATACACATGTACTACAAACTAAATATTGAACTATCTTAACTAAATATAATTGAAACTGCTATTAACTGTTGACAAAAGGATAAGAATCAATGAATAAAAGATTTTGAAACTATTCAAATAATATTATACTAGCACAGGATAACTTTGCATCTTTCCAACAAGAAGTATCAATTCCATTAATAAACAACCCCCCTTCCTTACATTAAATACATCATTAACCACAATAATACTAATAATAATGGATACCTATAAAGTGGTCAATAAACTGCATAAGCAATTCATATTTAAGCTTTAAGCAATCTCCAGCAAAAATTTTAAAATTCTAAGGCTATTTCATTTTTTTTATAATATAATATAACTATTTATTTAAGATACAAAGTATCTTAGACCATTGTGCCCATACAGATGGTCACAATATATATATATATATGAGCAAAATACTAACAAAATATTGATTTTTTGTAAATATTTTATTATATGTCATTTGTACAACTTTTTCTTTTTAAAGTATTTTTTTCTTTTAAACTGTATATTTTGTAAAATCCGATATGGAAGATGCTACAGTTGATTGTCTAAAAATAATTAAAGGGTTGGAAACACTATTGTTTTAATCTGGGGAAGGTATTTTTAATTAAAGTTTTTACTTAAAATGGGATTAAGATTTTCTTTTATTATAAACATTTTTGTCAAATATATTTCTAATCTGGTAATAGATTTGAATTTATTTTTGGACATTATCTTACTGTTGCATCTTTCAAAAACAATGATCAAAGATTAGATGTTAAGCTAAATCTATGTAATTAAAAGCATTCTTCAAATATCTGGCCAAAGTATAAAATAGCAGAATTTTTAATCAAAAAGAGATTATCTACTATTGAGAGAACGGATTGTAAACATATTACACGTCGCTTGAAACTTAAAATGATGTAGTAATAAATCCACCACCCTTCTCAGCCCTGGTGGGTCATCATCTGCCACTGCCATAAGATCATGCTCCCATAGAATGAAGTAAAAGCCTGACCTAAAACTTAAGTATGCTAAGTAAAAGCTTGCTGTCACCAAGAAGAATTCATTTGGATCCTCAATTTGCCATGCATGAGCCATACTTTGAAAATAGACTTATTAAATTTGTGCAAGGTAACTTTTATGCTACTATTTGAAAATGTGTCTAGCCTCACTAATCTCAAATCCTGCTATCAATATTTCTAACGTATTGTTCAATTTTCTATCTTTTAAATTAATATGTAAATGTAATTTGCTCTTAAATGATTTTATAAATCTAATTTTTTCTCAGATGCTCTAACTTTCTTTAACTTTGGTGCAGTCAATTATTTATAGTTATTACTTGATTTTATATATATATATATATATATATATATATATAAAAATCAAGTAATAATATATAAATATATATATATATATATATATATATATATATATATGCTTTTATTATTATTACACTAATTGCTAGCAATCTGATGAGTTGAATTTTGTAAAATCTTTTCTTCTTTTTAAGAAAACCTTCATGAATTAAGGTTTTTAACATCCATTTAAAACAATGCATCATTAATTAATATGCTTGCTAGATTTTTTTACGAGTCAACATTTTATTTGCTTTAGTATAAAAAAATATATTTGTTTAATTCTGGATTTTCTACCCAGGGTGAATCCAGAACTTTGGCTAATTAACATTCTGAAATCTTATAAAATATTATTTATTTAATTCTGAGTGATTTATTAATTGTTTTCTATATATAACTGCTAGTTTTATTTTATTATTCCATACTCTTAAAATCTCAAATACAGTATTTAAATATTCCAGTTATTATAAAATCAATGAAGGTGAGATTGATTTATTTTAAATAGCAGAACATGGGAAGGGGGTAAATCTTAATGTTTCTTTTGCTAAATAAAATCTTCAAATATATTTTAATAAATGAATTCTAAATCTCTCTCTATATATATTATAACTGCATAGCATATTATTTGTCTAAATTATAGTACTCAAACAAGGGTCATTTATTTTAAAGCATTAAAATTTATTCAATGTCGTTCATGACATTTATCATTACTGCATTACTGACATTTCTTCGAATATATATATATTACATGCTTCCAGTCTTCTAATCTGGGGTTTGCAACAAGTTCAAACCCATAGATTTCTTCTCATCTCTCATTCCATAAATAGTTGAGCTATCTGGAACATTTATTTCATATAAAATTGCCTCTGGCAGTGATCCTGTAAGTTTGGCACATGCTATGCATATTCACTTCTTTGTGAATAAAGGGCCTCTTACATTGGTTATACCAGCAAAAGTCTGGGCCATGCCATGTCTATCCACTTTTCTCTAAGCACTTCCCAAGAAGGAAGCTTAGACATCATTTTCGTCCAGAAGCATGACTGTTTCCTCTTAGTTATTCTTTTGGCTATTATGTCAGTATCGCACAAACTTTGTATTATTATTATTTTTTTGCTTATGACCTAATTTTAGTGCTATAATATTATTAAAATTGCGTTCTGCTCAATATATATATAAATGCCGAATATTACTAACTTTATTAATTTACAATGTTATTTCAATCTTATACAGTCCCACCATCATAATGTATTACTGTATTTAAAAGTATATACCTTGGGGAAAATAAAGCGTTCATCTTACTATTGTTAAAATATTTTTTCATTAAATATTTTGTCATAGATTCAAATATAATCTTTCAAATGTATTTTATTTATTTCCATAACCATAATGGCATGAAAATAGTTTTTCTTATATATAATGAATCTCTGAACGCTCCCCAAAATCATATGTTAGTCACCATGTTTCAGAACTGTATATAAAAGCGTTAATAGCAATATTATGTAATTCTTTCTAATAATCAATTGGCATCTTAATATTGGACCCACCAAAGATGTGTGTTTATGTATAGTATATATTATTTAATTAATAAAAGAGCATATGAGAAATAATCGCGTGAATGACAATATATAATTATCTATCGTTTGGTAGACCACTTGCTCAATCACGCACATACTAATGTACTTAATTTATAAATGTATGTAAATAATTTGACATGATATTAAACTAATTTTTATTATCTAACTTATTTGAGTAGTTCAAATTCCTTTTTTCTCCACTTCCAAATGTACAACCATGCTGATATATATTTTAGTTTAGTCATAGTTAATAGATGTCTCATTGTTTTGCTCAGCTTTGCTAGTCGGCCAGATTAGAATTAATTCTTATGTGCCATCACTATTATGTTATTCATTAGGTGTTTGATCTGAGGCTTAGAGAGTGGGTTTGAATTCAGGCTGGTCCCTGACCTAAATCTCAGGCTACAGTTTGTGAGTTCCAGCTCATGTTAGATGGATAAACATGTTTTGACCGGTACAATATATATATATAGGTTAAACAGCTTTTTAATATAGTTTACTGCAGGGTTCACCATAGTGAAACAATAATCAAAAAGGCAATACTCACCAGGTTTACTACTTCCAAATGGTAAAAGTTTAATCACTTTGTCATCTTTGCTTAAATTTAATGATTGTTAATTACTCTTTTACCATCTAAAATTGGATGGGTAGATAGACTGTTTTTGAACTAGCTACCTATTAGACTTGCGGTCATTACAAATAGCAATGAACTATGAAACTGATTTAATTTAAAATAGAAATTTACACTTAAAATATTTTGTCATTTAACGGTATGAAATTTTATAAGTAATTTAAAGTCTATGGATTATGTAACACTAAAATCTTTCATAACCAATCCATGAAAAAATGTACATAAAAATCTTATACTATCAATAAATTATTAATATTAGTAAATTTTAATAGTTAAATCTAATATTAATTAGTTTGAATTCAAAATACAAGTTTATATAAAAAAAATTGGATAAGGCTTGGATTATGGACTATAAATAAAGTTCCTATTACTGTTAAAGTCCGTAACTGGGTCACTTTGCTTTCCGAGAATTCATTAAATGATAAGTATATACTTTTTTCTTTTTTTCCCCTTTTTTTTTTTTTTTTTAAATTTAAAAAAAAAACTTTTTGTTTACCAAAGCCAAATATTGTACGTATTATACGTTCATCTTGTCAATTTTGGTGTTTCTTGATATCAGTTGAGAGAGAGAGAGAGAGAGGCTTCAATGTAGGTTGGCATTTTAGGTGATCAACTTTCTATAAATTTAGGACATACTGGAGGGCGGAGTTAGGTTCAGAGCATGGAGTCCATCTTAATAAAATGCCTTGCCTCTCATATTTTGGAAAATGCCACTAGGAATGATTTGTAGATTCATTTTTATAAAACTCCAAGCTAGTTCAGTGAACTAATGGTGGGGTATTAATAAAGTCTCTTAATTTTGAAGGATTACTGACAATGAGTAAAGCTTGTGTAGCTGAATAAAAGAACCCAGCATCTTGAACATTAGCACAAATGAATTGTTCTCCCACACACATTATAATTTTTTAGATTTATATAAGCCAGTTTTTTTAGTTAAGAAATGTTTATACATATTTTAAATAAGCCAGGCTTTTAGTTAAGAAATTTTTGCATTCCATACTAATTAATTTGACTACATGATTTATCTAGGCAATGCTTAACTTTAGATTTTTTCTTATCACAACAGATTAAAACATTCTGGAGATTAAGAATTGTTGTACAATATTAAAAATAATCTTATACATAAGAAAAATTTACTACAAAGTTTATTTTTCTTATAAAATATTACATTTGCTTGATAAATAAAACAACTATTTTACATATTCATGTGGGTGTATTTGTATATATACAATCATACTTTTATAACACACATTTAATAAAAACGAATTTACAAAATTTTCTAAATTAATTTAAAACTAGAATTTTAGCTGAACCGACTTATTTGTCTGCATATATATATAGTATTATTTTCATTAGCTAAATAGCTGACATTTCAGTACAATAACAAGTATTTTCCTCAGAGCTTCTTCTTGCTCAAATGGATCATAAGAAAGTGTGGTAGTGAGATTTAACATCATTTTTTTTCTCTGTCATTTTCGCCTCATTTTCAAAGTCTATTGGTTGAAAAGTTTTAAAAAATATTTTATCCTCCAATAGCTTTTTCTAAATAATGTTAATTTTTTTTAATCCACACTTTTCATTTATGCTCACAAGCCTTTAGAAAAATCTCTACAGTTTCCCTTAGTAATCTCTGGTCATATTGTTCAATTTTTTCCAGAATATGTGTTTTATTAAAATTGATGTTATGGTTTATGAAGTATTTTTACACCCTAAAGATAAAATTCATTTGGAATGTCATGGTGCATATGAAATTCCATGTGCCGTTTGTTTACATCCATATATTGGACACATCAATCATAGAATAAACATAAGAAAAAAAGAACACATTTTGGCAGTTAGAAAAAAAATCTAATTCTTCATCTGTTTATTCATATATTAAATTAACTAACCATGACATCAATTTTAATAAAACACATATTCTATAGAGATTTTTAAAAAACCTAAGAGCATAAATGAAAAGTGTGAATTAAAGAAAATTAACAATATTTGAAAAAAGTTAAAATATTTTTTAAAACTTTTCAACCAATACAATTTGAGAATGAAGAGAAAATAATAAAGAATAAAAATAATAATTTTAAATAACACCACACACATTCTTATGATTTGAGAAAGAAGAAGGTCTGAGGAAAGTATTTATTATTGTATAGAAATATCAGCTATTTGACTATTATATTTTTACTCCATGGAAGCTCCAGGAAATAATACTATGAATTCATAATTTATCCATGAGAATATTAGAATTATATATTGCAGACTATTATGAATTTGAATTAAGAAAAATAATTCTATTCACAGTGAGTTCAAAGTTCATGCAAATTTTAACAGTTGAATGCATACTGCTACTAATAACATAAAGATAATTTAGCAGCATTGTCATATTTTTTTTCTAAATCCATACATAATAAGCCATGCATTGGACTTTCAAAAAGATCAACTGATGTTTTAAACTTGCTTATTGTGACAGGAATTTCAAAAATATTTTTTACCAGCAGAAATAGAAATATCATAATACAGCATTAACATAATCTTAAGTCTCGCAAACTGTTTTATATAAATTTCAAATATTGACAAATATTCCATCAGAATAAAAGTTTATACATATATCGAATAAAATTAAAATGTCAGCATCAACCAATATAATCTATTATAAATGCTTTTTAAGGGCGTCTTTTTAATTATATACAATATTTAAATTTGGGTATTAAAAAGTAATGGTAAATTAAATTTGTGTTCCATTTATAATAATTAGAGAAGAAAAGAACAATAATTATATCTTGAAGTAAATGTAAACCACTAAGTAACTTTTTTTTATAAAAATATAGAATATTTTATTCTAAAATTTGTTTACAGCTTATGATAAAATTAGACATAGGATACATTAAATGGTATTCAGAGAGGTAGAAGTTCAATATTGACACATCTTGCATGGTACAGCCTATAAGGGCTAATATGATGCTTAAAGGCAAAGGAATGAACCTGGGATTTAGTATCTTGGTGGTAGATGACTAAGCTCGCATGTTTCGAAATGTACAAAGCTAGTTCTAAACTTTTGTCCATGCAAAGCCACAGCTTTGTGTAGGTAAACCGACCCTACAGAATGGAAGTCAATGTCATAATACTCAAGGTCTGGACAATAAGCTTGAGGAGTAAGACAAATCATAATCAATCTCTAAGGAATGCATGCAAATCAGCCCCTAATCATTTCCAGGATAGGTGATTTCTATTCAGGTATAAAAGGGATCAGTTTTTGGGAGGCAAATCAATTAGCTTCCATGTGGGATCATAGATGTAAGAGGGGGCCAAATTCTGGTCTCTCTTCCGAATTTTTTCCATTTTGTCAATATATAAATCAAGCGGACACTTCAGTACATGATTAAAGGTAAGCCAGCATCAGGTGTACCATAGTGAAAACAATAAGAATGTTGATCAACAAATCTTTAAAACCAATATTCTAAGTACTGGTAAGATATTTCTCAGACAATATTTATAAGCCAGGCAATGGTACCTAAGCTGCACTAAAAATAAAAACACCATCCAAATTTTTCCTGTTAGAAATAATAAACTTTTTGCAAATCTAGCGCTAAAGTTGCAACCCTTTGCTGGTTTGAATGATTGTCCATGGAATTAAAAATATAATCCAAGCTCTAGTAAAATGTTTATATAAATAGTTATAATTTTTTTGAAATACAAATTTCAATAACAAAATTGTCTTTGACAATCTTTTAACCTTAAACATTAATCCTTTTTTTGTGATTGAAATTTTTTGAAATATTAAAAATTACTTTAGTTAGGATTTTCTCTTCATATTTTATTAGTGCATTATTCTTTTTTTCTTCTGAAAGAAACAAACTGAAAGTACTTTTTTTATATGTTTATTTTTTCTCACCAAATTTTATAAATATTTTTTTAAATAATATTTATGGTTAGTTTAAATATACATAGGTAAAATTACATAGCTAAAATAAACCCAATGTTTTCATAATTTACACGAATCAATATTTGCATAATATATATTGTCCTACTTGGATCTTTCCCATATTTCTGCTTTAGCAGCAGTAGTATCAGAAATAGAATAATATATATATATATATGAAACAATTTCACTAAATAAAAATAATATTTCATCGTTTAAATAAATAAAATTACAACAACAAACCCAATTTTCATAATTACACAATCAATTTTATAAAACCCCAAAATTTTTTAATCAAAAAAATAATTATAATATATGAAACAGGAATTTTAGAGTTCGCTAGTGCAGATATAAACTTTACTAAAGTTAATCACTATCTAATATAAAATAAACTTTTGATCATATATATATATATATATTCAAATTTTATATTTATCTCAGTACATCTTTCACTTTACTTCAATTTTATCACAAACAATCATCATCCCAGAAGTCAAACAACCCTTTCTCATCTTGGATGCATTTTTGAAACACCCACTTCACATTTTTTTATTCAAGTGAGTAAATCGTATATAGCTCATACTGTAATTTTTAACTCATATACATTCTTTTGTTTTGGTATATATTTTTAACTTTATATATACATTAATATATGTATAATATTAATAAGCCAATAAGCTAATACACATGCGCTTTGCAGATGTCACTATATAAATGAATACTCCCACTTCTTCAAACACTTCAGATTTGCCCACACATATACGGTTGGGTCGAAAATATAGATGGATTCATTCTATATTTTCTTAAAGACTTTATCTTGTGTTTGAAAAAGTGGGAGTATTCATTTATTTAGTGACATCTGCAAAGCGCGTGTGTATTAACTTATTGGCTTATTAATATTATAGATTATAAAAACATCGCGCTATGTAAAAAAATAAATGTCTTGTTTACATATGATTAATATATGTAATAATATTATTCGATGTCTGTATTTTTTCAAAGCCTTATACGTAATTATATAATTGAATATATATAAATACAGTAATTAGATAATTAAAAATGTTATCCACTTAGGAGCGATTACTAGGATAATCGAAAGCACTCCTAAGTGCATACAATTTTTAATTATCTAATTACAGTATTTATAAATATTCAATTATATATATATATATCAAACTTTTATTTCATCACAATTTTTTGAAACATAAAACCAAAATTGTGAAAAAGATAAATGATCTCCAACATAGGCATTTTGTGCTGAACCAGCCCAGCACTCATCAATTGGTCCAAATCACAATCTTTTAAATATATTTTTATTATTTGTTTAGGATTTTATAGATAGTTTGATTATAAGTATTAAATTTTCTGAACTCATAATTTCCACAAACCACTTTATAGAATTATATTAATTATTATTACTCAACATACATTAAACTAGAGATTGTCTTTACTGCAAATATGCTCTTTAATTCTCAATTAATAATATATGTGTAGTGTTATAAAGATATCAACACATGATTTTCTTGCCCATGTTGAAATATATACGGTAACATCATAGTTTTATTAGATATGCTAAAGCTCTAAATGGCATTCAACCACATCAGAGTAATGATTGGAACTCTTATACAATGTATTTATGCATATATTTTATCATTAAAATGTGAATATATTATCACAAACACTTTTTTGCTAATGTATTCTGACTTTAGTAAAAATAAAATTTATATAATGTTAAACATCAACTTATAAACAGTTGCAATTTTAGTCTCATTTCTCCTCTTACATGACATTATAATTATCTTAAATACTAAATTGAATTTATATATTTTTTTAATTACATTAAATATCTGCTAATTCTTAAAAACAGATAATAAGAGAGCATGCTAAGTAAAGTTGTCCAGTGGGGGAAAAATAATTTTATATAGCTTAATATTAGACATTCTTAGAATTTGGTCTTATATTTTGTTATTAGTCACATTATCTTTCATAGATATAGTCACTTTGCTAGATGGGATTATTATAAAAAATAGTGTTAAAAATATTTTTGCATCTCCACATATATCCAGAAAAAGAAAACATATAAGAGATTCTGAAATATTTAACAGAGTATTATTGTATGCAACAAGCTGATCAATACTTATCTATTTTTAAAGTTTCTATTACAATTATCATTATATACTGACTATCCAATATTGCGCATGAAGTGTAGATATGTATGAATTATCTCAAAAGGGAAAAATTAAAGCTATTTATTATATTACTTTTTTGCCTCCATAGTGAGTAGCATAAAATAAGTTGGTTAAATCAAAGTGGCATTAAAAATATTTTAATTCAAATTTGCTCCTTTTGAATGGTAGAACAAAAACATTAAATAGCTAAACACACTCCCTGACAATTGAGTTATAAATTTAAAAAAAAAAAACATATCAAAATTGATTTATCAGTTTTTGAAATATAAGGTAACAAATAGATAAGCATTTATTTTGCATAGTCCCTATTAAAAAATGCAATTTTATGCAAATTAATGGTAGAGACGTTAAGAGTTTGTTCTATGCTTACTAACTGTCATAGCCGTCTTTGAATAAAGTGGTTTTTATATCTAAATGAGACTACTGCAAAAGAAATTAGATTATCTGAACAGACATTTACCAACAAAAAATAATTCAAAATGTCTTTTTATGTCCCTTCAGGTGCATTCAGAAACAATCGTTTATAAGTTTTTATTGAATGATTGATATGTTGTTACATGCAAGAAATTGATCATATTCGTCTCTGTTTAAAGTTTCTATTAAAACTGATTACTCTATCAAATATTTTTAGTTAAATGTAGATTAGTCTGAATTATATGAAAGGGGGAGACAAAAGCTTTTACATATTTTTCCTCCCCCAAAATACCATAACAGTTTGATTAAGTTTAATCAAAACTGCATTAAATACAATTGTAATAATTCAAATTTTTGATACATTATTCTCTTAAATACATATTTAGATTTTAAATGTAAGTTAAATTGTCAGGCGTTGGTTGCCGAGAGGTCAGCACAGCAGCCTTACAAGCAGTGACTTGCAGACAGTTGTCGCGGGTTCACTTCCCGGCCGATGCTTTGACATATGGGGTGTAAGTTAAATTGTGCTATATGTAAAAAAAAAAACATCGAAACTAATCTATTAGTTCCTGCGTTATAAGATAAACCGATAGGCAGATACATTATTATCTATCTATATACGTAATTATTGTTTTATTCTCTATCTAAAATTACTACTCATTTACTGACTAATATTGGTGTTATCTCAAATTGTTATGGGACAACTATCTAAAACAAAAATTCTGATTAGCCTTTAGAAAAATTAAGTTTCTCTCATATGGATTCGAAATCAGCACAAATATGTAAAAATGAAATTTGCTGCAGATGCATATGCACAAACATACTACATATGATATCAAAATTCATAATGTCAAACATCATAATTATATACTGTGTTAATATAATGATAATTAATTAAATAAAAGCTCGTTTGACTCATCAATAACTTAAAAAATAAGCTTACTACCTACATAGAATCAAAGTTAAATTAAATTGTAATCATTATAATATATATAATAATATTTTTACTATCATTAAAAAAGATAGGGCTTCATCATATTACAATATTACTTTTTGGGTTTTAAAGTCAGCACATTGATCACAGCTGATCTTTCTTTTTAATAATAAATACATTACCCATTTATCAATCAATAAAATCTAAAAGAGGTTATGACCTATTAGGCACACAAAATCTAAAAACTATGGGGTATTGACTTGCAAAAATTGTAAATCTACTTGTGACTTGAAAATATTTACAGATTTATTTAGTTTAAATTTACATTCCAGATTTTGAATAAAGCAAATTGTTAATCACTGAATCATTATTTTCCGATTAGGTTATTTACTGATATGTATATGATACATATCAACTTAAGCAACACATTCACAAAATCACGATTAAAAAATACATTTAAATATTATATTTTGAAGACTTCATCCTGAAGGCATACAAGACATAATTTACAACTACTACAGATTTTTAATATTTATAAAAATTATTAATATTCCTAATAACCTTATTTACATCACTGCAACTAGACTGGTCATTAAAAAGTAGGATATGATCTTTGCTTTAATATTCAATATCTTTCATTAATCATGTAGGTTTTGTTATTTTAAAATTCATATATAATTAGTCAACTACCCAATTGAACACTAAGCACAAAATTAGTTTAACTTTTGAAGCACAGCTCATAATCTAATTAACTCTCTACTATTTATATATAATTCTCATTGAATCTGATATAAATAAAATATTAACTCCAATACAAACTAAAATATAATATGTATATATGCAATAAGCACTATATGTCTAAACTAATATACACTACATAATCACTTAATTCCACAATAAAGTTTATCTTAAAAGTAAAAATATATATATTAATATTCTACATTTTAATTACAATTTTTAAATGTTATATTTTAAATAAAATTGTTAATATAGTCTAATAATTAAAGTCAATAAATGTAATTGATATTTAACTTCACCCAAAGATCTTATCTCACTTAAGCTTTATTGCATTTAACTCTCGATAAAGATATCTGCTATGTATTTTATATTTAAATCTAAGACACACTAAACAAAAATACTGCATACATCCAATAGAGTTTTTACATTAATAATATGAAATTTTACTATTTTTTCATAAATCAAAATTGGTTCAGAAAACTTCATATTTTCATAATTTTAGTTTTAAACTTTATATTTTGAGGTAACTTTAATTTAAAAAAAGTCTTCAAATATCTTAGAGAAAACCATGCTATATATTTTTTAATTCTATTGCATCTGTGCCTGTATAAAGTAAAGAATTTTAAGTAAAATGAAGAGGCATTTCAATTGTCTTATTTAATGATGCTATCCTATTCCATAAAACTTTATAGATATATTTGCAGGAAAATCAGAATAAACAATATTTTTCAAGAAATATCTAATGATTTAATTATAAAATACTGAAATTAAAAAAATCAAGCAAAAAGGAAACAAAATATTCAGAGATAATAAACAAAAGATCCATAATCATAAATGATAAAAGACTAGTGTACTTGAACATTGAATGTTAAATGCTTTTGCCTGATTAAAAGAAATATTTATTGTGCATTTTTATATATTTCTTCTCAGACTAAGTTATATGCTAAATCTAATATTAATCCTATTATCTAATGTGTCAACAAAATTGGAAACTATTCATACTTTAAATAACACACTTCAAAACAAATGACAATTTTAATGAAATTGAGTGTCATTCTACTTTCAGAAGGCTGCTTTTTAGTCTGTGACAATTATGTAAGTATTTCATATTGGTTTTAGACCATCTCAAAGCTTATCATATACCTGAGTCTAAACTAATCATTGATGCTAATATACCAATTGATTAAAGACATGTAACAGCAATATTGATATTTAAAAAATATATAGTGCAAATCTGATGCAGCTCAGATTGATTATATTACAATACTACAGAACAATTTAAAAAAAAAAATTTAATAAATAGATATGTAAACTGACTAATAAATATACAAACTGCCATTTGAGTGTGTACACATAAGTACATATTACTTGAGAAATAAAAGTGTAAACTGCCTAAAGGTTAAAAGAAAAATTAATTCATGCTCATTATTAAAGATTATTAAGTATTATTTTGTAGTTGTGAGAAACAAGAGAATGTCATACTGTAAATAAAGAAGGAAAATGCTTTTGATGCATGAAATAATCCGAATTGCATAGTTTTTTTAAAAAAATCTAAATTTGAACCTTGTTTAGTTTGCCTTTCAAATGGAAGTTTTAGTTAAACAACATGTCCATTTTTATAGAAAATCTGATGGTGGATTTGAAAATAATATTAAAATGTTAAAATTGATAATATTTTAGAAGTTATAATTAAAAATATTAAAGTTGGCAATGAATTTTTCTTCTTTCTGTGTTACAAATTGTAAATAATGAGAAAGAGAAAGAAATAACTGTTTTTTATCTTCTTTTACTTATAAAAGAGTGTTTTTCAAAAATTATATTGTTGTAATAATACAAATGTCATATATTTCTTAGCTGATGATGTATAGATTATATGAAAACCATGTTGTTTGAACATCAATTAGGTATAAATATGTCTGAAATAGAAGCTAAATGCTATCATTCTAAGTCTACTAGTTTATTCTATATTCATTTGCATTAGATGACAGTTTATTATTAAAGTTGTGTTGCCATGGAGAAACAACTATTGATTAAAACTCTTATCCCACCACAAGCCATATTTTACTGTCTGTTTCAAAGTATTTTTCAATACTCCAGTTACAACAGTCAGTATAATGATTTTATTTATAAGGAATCCATCTACCATATATGGCCAAATAACCAAAAACCACACCAGTCAAAAAAAGCTGGAAAATGCAATCAGATCCAGAAATTAGTACTGAAGTTTGAAAAGCCAGCTTGTGCAACCCCTCTATAATGCTATGATGGAAGAAATGGATGGTGCCATATAAATTACTCAAGACCTACAGATAATATACCTCATAAAACATTACTAATGCTGATGTATTTACTCTCTCTAACATCACCAGTGTTCAAGGAGAAAATCATCATCAGAAAAATTAAAGAAGACAATAGTTAAATATTAAAAGAATGGTACCCAAAAAACCATGATTAGTAACTGTTTCGGTATTTAATGTGGTAATGTCTTAACATTCTAAATAACATAAGGCTTTAAACTTGAACCAGCTTAAACTTAAAATATTTTCTGTGACTATAATATTTTTGTGTATGATAGTTGTAAGTGTATACTATAAAGCAATTCATTGAGGGACATGTTGGAATTGTGGTATTAGTTAATGATAATTATTCTTTTAAAAACATTTTCAAAAGTAAACTTTCTTTTTAAAAGGTTTGGCACCTTTGAGTTTCTTTTTATTAAAACTAAAAAACAAATAAAATACTTTTGGGAGTACTTGTACTTTTAAATTATAGATCATCATTATTGCATTGGTTAATATATATTTTGAACTAATTTTTTTATTTGAATTTTATTAACTATTCCCCTTTCATATTTATTTGAACTAAAATTTATGATACAAAGGTACATATTGAATAGATTATTATATTATTTAATATCTTAGATATTATATATTCAGGTTCAAATCTGTTTAATTATTATAAAAACTTGTACTGTAAAAATTTACACTTACAATATATATATATATATATATAAAGCTTTAAGAATTAAGACATCAGTCACTAAACTTTTTAATAAGATCATTACACAATCATTGGTAAGAAGATTCAACTGAGCTTCACTATATATTGAAACAGACAGATCGAAGAATCGATCTTAGTTTCATGGTTGTCATTTAAGAACGGTAATTCTAAACCACTATTTACCCGCAATGAGACTTTTTCTATTCCAAGCCACATAAATTTTAAGTTATTTATTTTGTGTTTGTTTAAAAAAGAATTTAATGTAAAGAGTATGAGTATAAATGTCACAAATCATGGTGAATAATATTCGTGTGTGTGTGGTTTGTGGATTTATATTAGCTCAATTTAAAAGTTTCAATTGCGTGGATATTTTCTTTAAATTTTAATTTTGCAAATTATACAAAGTCATTTAAAAATCTGACAAAATCACATTCCTTTGATCAGTATTTTAATCAAAATCTTACTTGTACAAAAGTATACAATAATTAATTTGTACTTTGATAAATTAAGATAATGAATTATATTTTTGTATTCACAATTCCGATGTAATTGTTTTCAATTTAGAATCATGTATTAAATTTAAAAATAAATGAGAAACTAGAACCCTTATCATAAACAAATCTATTATATCAAATTAGATATTCTGGAGGCCAAATCAAAACTATGAACAAAAACTACAGAAGGCAACCGTAACCATCTTAAAATATAATATAGACACTCTAACTTTCGACTTTGTCTTGATCTCAACTACACAAATATTTTCCAGAAAATCACTTCAACCGTTATTAAAGTTGCGGTACTCAATCATGATGGGCTGAGTCCAAGACTGATCTGTTCTGCCAATTTAAATCTTTTCCCTGATCTGTAATGTTTTGTGCTTCAGTCTTCCAAATTCCAACATTTAAATTAACCATTTTCTAAGAAATTCAAAATCCCTACTTCTTCATACATACACCCAAGAAAAAACTGCGAAGAAAGAATGTAATTTTTTAAGAACTTTTACTTTCCTCTCAGTAATAATTTTATATTTAATCTGTTAATCAAAGTAATTATGTAAATTTCTTTTTCCATTTGAAAATTTACACTAAAACTGTAGTAAATTCTTCTCTAATATCTGCCTCTTTAAGATAATATTAATATTTGCTCTAACCTTTGTGAATAATTTATATTTTTACTAGTACTTATTTTACAAACAAACAGCCAATAATAATATTTCTCAACTCTAATTAAAGCAGTAAATTTACTCATAATATTTATTATATTCATTTTAAAAGAATTTTCTGTATCAACTAAAAAGTTTACTTATGTTGAGTTGAAAATATTCAATTTTATTTTTTCTTTGTAGTATTTTAATCTATCCCAAATCTCACATACTTAAAATGCAAAATTTATTATAATTTTTTATATATTATTACGAGTAAGAATAAAGGAATATATTTTATTATTACCTCCGAACAATCTGGGGGTTATGGTTTCAGAGTAAATTAATTAATTATTACTTTTGCGTTGATTTTTTTATTGAATAGTTATAGGGTTGTGAAAATGTTGGAAAAGTTTATAAATTCTTTTAAAACCCCGACCCTCCTCGTTGGCGCCTACCCCGTTTTCCCAGGAGAAAAATCGGAACCTGGACACGGTCGAAAGTGGGCTGGGTAGCCAACGCCCGTATATGTAGACATACGCACCAGCACGATAACATATTTATAAACCCCCTTACCAGCCAAGTTGAACTATAAAAAAAACAAATAATATAAATAGTAGATAAATATTTTAAGGCCCAATACCTGATTCCTACAACCTGTACAACCATTTAAACAATAAATATTGGCAGAGTTTGTTAACAGACAAACCGATTATGAGACGCGCATTATAAAAACAAGAGTTTACACCGTAAAAAATATTCAAGCTCAATAATTATAAAAATACAACCTTTGCCCTGCTATACCCGAAACGCAACCCCGCGACGACCTAAAAACTAATAGCGACCAACCGCGACGAAAGCGTGAGATGCGTTTTCGGGCGAAGGGAACCGGGGGGCGGGGGGGAGGGCGGGGAGGGGAGATATATATATATATATTGTGCCGGTCAAAATATGCTTATCCATCTAACATGAGCTGGAACTCACAAAATGTACTTCAAACCCAGTCGAGCCCGAGATTTTGGTCAGGGACCAGCCTGGATTCAAACCCACTCTCCAAGCCCCAGATCAAACACCTAATGAACAACATAACAATGATGGCCCACGAGAATTAATTCTTAATCCGGCCCACTAGCAAATCGGAGAAACAAAAGACTCATGGGCTTAAACATCTATATAAACAACTTAAACACTAAAGACATAACAAAAATTAAATTTAAAATAATTACTTAATAGGGGTTTTACTAATGAAATAGCTGTGGGAAATTAGTGAATTGGATTGATTTAATAATGAGACAGAAACTGATATATGATGAATTAAAATATATTTATTGACAATTGTTGTTGGCAAATGCACGCAGGCATTTTATTTATAAAGTAACATTACTCTAGGTCATTTAAACAATAATTGATATGTTGGCTATTATTTAATTGATCCAATATTATTTAATGGAAACAAATAGCCCTACTATATAACTAATCACTACATTAACTTTTATTAGTTATGCCCTTTCATCATCAGTTCGTGTGGCTATTGTACATGAAATCTAACAAAGTCTGGAGTGGAACTTAATAATACATCTGACTATACTAATTTTATATCAACTATGGGCTTATAAAGCATCCCAGATAGCTTTAGATCGAACGGGTTTTCAAGATTGCTTCGGATCAACGCCGAAGACTGCATATTAGGGAGGGAGAGTTGGCTATAACGATTTTACTAATACGCTAGGCACAAGTAAAATATAATAATAAAGTGGCTCTGCAGATGAAAGAATAGTTTTAGGGTTTTTGTGACAAACAACGGTTTACCCAATAACCGGTCGTCATGCTGCAAAAGGGAACCTTTATTTGGTTCATAAGAAGTGGGGGACTTACGTGCTAATCTGGCCCATAGCTCAGACTTTGCTACTGCACTACCCTATAAGAGAAGATGTGCTGGCAATGCCTTGGCTCCATCTTATATATAAAACAGCACAATGAGAAAAATATTAATAAGTTTCACATCCGCCTAGCCGAAGGATATTATAAATGAAATATCACATATTAAATGAACACAAGTTTATCAGCTTGATCAAAAGAGCCAACTCTTCTGTAGCATGAGAAATATGCATATGCTACTGATGGGAATATATACAAACTTTACTTTATCCCGTTCAATCTCTTTAGTTATCTATAACGACTAAACTTTTAAAAAGGAGGAAAAGTATATTTAATAAGGGACTTACGAATACTTTACTAAAAAAATATACTTATGATTGCACTCCAGACTAGTTTAATCTTTAGTAATATAATAATTAAAGGTTGAAAAGCCACATTTTATATTTATATTAATTAATTTACTAAATGACAAAATATGAATTTGGGTTTCGAAACAGCGCACGAAATGACGCTATATAAATAATAGTACGAAGATGTTAAATTTATATGTTTAAAAACATATTCTATAATTAAATGCACGCCGTTTCAAAACATAGGCACAACTAATAATAATTAAAAATAAGCAAAAGAAAAGCAAAAATATAACTGCAGTGATTAAATTATATAGCAAAACATTAATTAACACAGAAATTTACAAAAGTGTTTCATATTATAGAATTTAAAGATTATTTGAAAAACAATTTAGAAAGAAGTTTCGATAATATGGTTAGCTAACCTGTTTTTGAAGAAATCATGATTGTTTTTGAAATTCACAGAGCTCTGCTATTTTAAATAATAATATAACAGTTCTATAGCTGGACTGGATAGATTCAAGCTGGAACGAAGGTGAGTTCTTTGGCGGCTTATGGCATGTTCTTGTTCAGTTGCGAGATGATTTAAAATGGTGTTGGAACGAAGGCAATTCCCTTTTAGTGGCTTATGACATCTTTTATTTGGTGTAAGCTTGTTGGTTGTTGCTTCGGCATTTGATGGACTGAACTCGGCGTTCCATCACGGGAACGGCAGCAAAATTTTGCCTGACTTTAGCCGGACATGGTAAAATTAAACAATTTATAACTTGGATAGTAATAGTTCTTCAAAAGCAAGATGGAGTATCTCTTCCCACTTAAAATAAGCCCTATTTATACATTTCAACTAAACTTTAACACCTTTTTGGAATTTCATTAGCCTCGGGACCAATTGACTTTTAATTAAACAAAATAATATAATCCAATTTCTACAACAGATAACGTCTCCGAGGTGTTACATTTAATTACTTAAAATTATTAAAATATATAAATTATATAATTTGATTCAGTTTCATTAATTAAATTCCTTTTTAGGTGTTAAAGAATGTTAAAGCTTAGCAGAAGGAACGGTATTCTGATTTAATGATAAAGTTTTTTGTTGCAAACAAAAATCAATCAGTAAACTAGATTTTACTTTTTACCCGGGGTGCAGTCACTAATTATTCTTTTGTTTACACAAAATTCTCATTTTTAATTACAAATGGATGATTTTTATTTTACTGAAATTAATAACTTCTAACATATTTGTTCTTACAATATTATTTGTTTATTAAAAAAAAAAAGCAAATTTAAAGAAAATACTTTAGTTTCAATTATATAAGTAAAACATTAAATCAGAAAACCGTTAAATATGTTTTAAAGAAAATGTTTTACATTATATCTTCTTTATTTAAACTTAAATATATATATATATACAAATCATTTTGTCGTTATTCCAAGGTTTAAATTATCCATCCACATACGAAATAATAGCGAATATAATTAAGAATTGACTGAAAATTAATAAAACATTCTATAATAAATTATGAGCATTTCTCCGCTATAATTTTATCAAACCTGTCTAATTATAGCGTGTTTCGTATGTAAATGGATGATGCAACTCAAGCGGCCATTATAGCAAAGTTTTCCCGCTCGACTTATATATAACATTTTTACATATGACATTTTTACATTTAAGATAGGTTTGAAACTAGTTCAGACGAGTAGCTCATTAGGTTGATGGTGAAACGGAAAGGGATTGGAGGTTTCCGTTTCAATATATATATATATATATATGTTTGTGTGAGGGGGGGGGTTTAAAATAGAGGTAGCCCATAGACTATAATAAAGTTTTCAAAAAAAGAGATTTTAAAAAACACCAATTAATATAACATTATCATTTTGAAAATTATTTGTAGATTACAAAAAAAAAAAACATTTAAAATATTTCAGTATAATAAAATGTTTCTAACAACATAACATTGACCCATAATTATTATCCTATTCAGAATATTTGCCAAAATGCAGTAATAGTTATTAGCCTGCATGATAATATTAAGACAGTTTACTGTGATATATATAATAAAACTTTTTAAAACAATTTTAGAGAATTATTTTATGGATATAATTAAAAATCAAAAATGATATTAAAAAATTAAGATTGCATAAAAATATTTTTTTTTTTACCGGTGAGAATAATGTTTCAAAGCTATAGCTATCATTACAACAGCTATCAAGTATAAAAAAAAAATAGAACTGAAGAGCTAAATAACATAACAATTGATGATCATAAATTACGAAAAATTAACAATGATGAATAAAATTATTAATCGATATGGAAACATAAATGGAAAAGATAAATTATCTGAAACTTGCGCGCCCTATTATTAAAAATTATTAAAATATTAAGTATAAATGTGCACATTCATTTGAAAATTAATAAATGTATTCAGCCATTGATTATTTAGGGACTTGAGATTTTAATACTCAAGAAAAAAAGGAATGCAGGGACTATAGACAATATAGTGAAGTATAATTAAAAGTAAAATAAGATAACGCTACTGAAAGAATTAAGACTAAAATAGAGTTGGACGGAGTGTATTGTTAGAATAATGACAATGAATATATATAACTGATGTTCTAAACTGAATCCTAAAATACTTTTAAGAATACCAACAAAAACATCATGTGAATTGAACAAATAAAATAAGCAAGTTTGCTGGAATGACATATGATAAAAAAAATATAGATAAGAACTCAAGAGATCATCCGTTATTGGATCCATAAGATTCAAAATTGCATATGCTTCTGCGTATTATAATTTGTAGGAACGATAATAAATCTTGAATTTAATGTATTCAAATGATAAAATTATTTAGTGTTTTTAAATCTATTCTGTTTTATTATTGTTTTAAAATCTTTAACTTTAAATGTTTTTTCCTACTTGACTTGATAGTCAGTCAAATCGATAAATTGTCTCAAACAGGATTATGCAAATAAAGTTTTAAAATATTCAAATGACTCTATGTTTAAACAAATAGTGATCTTTCGATAAGTTTTAGTTAAACATTTAAATGCTCGTATATTTTACTTGAAAAATAAAAAGTATAACAATACTCAGCCATTATTATTATTATCATTTCGGAATTTGCTCTATTTTCTATAATTATAACTCTCTTTAAATTCATTTCTAAGAGCAAATAGTTAATATTTTATCAATTAAAACAGAAATGAATAATATATTTAATAATATTCTAAAACCAATAAAGATTTATTAAATTTAAAACTTTTTTAATAATATTTTTTGCCTTTATTGTAAATCAATAAATTATAGAATTATTAATAGCATATCATTGTCTTTAAATTAATTAAACAAAATGTATTTTTTTAAATTATGCAAATCGTTCAAGAATCTTAAAAATAATTAAAATTATCAAATTGTCTGTTCATCTTTTTTAATAACATAAAAATGTATTACATCAAAAACATTAATTTCTTTAAAATATTTAATTCAGAATGCATTAATTATAAACTTTTAATACTTCACTATATATTTCATCACAGTCTTAACGTAAATAAATTAAAAAATAACAAACAAACAGTCTTAAACTAAAATAAAGAGTGTGCTAATAGCTCTAACAAGCTTCATCGATAAATGCCACAAGAGAAAGCATTTAAAATCTCTATCTAGAAATGATCCCCAGACGGTTTCTAGCTAGTGGCTTTCCTCAGTAAGGCCTAGAATATTTTAAATGGTAGATCCAAAATACCAACTTAAAGACAGCACTTATCTGATAGTTAACTTTTAAGTAAAAAATCTGAAATGTTCTGATACTTATATGTCTTCAAATCCAGTTCTCTAACTTAAATAGCTATATGGGGCTGAGAAATCTTCAGCCATACCATATATTAATAGCCTTAGTAATATAACATCACTTAAGAAGCAAAACTATAATAGTAAATAAAATGAAATCATACATCATGTGACTTAATTTGATAAACTTGTAATTATAAACTAAAATAAAGAGCATGCTAATAGCTCTAACAAGCTTTATCAATAAATGCTGCAAGAGAAAGCATTTAAAATCTTTATTTTAAACATATCCCAGTCTACTTAAAAGTTAACTATCAGATAAGTGCTGGCTTTGAATTGGTATTTTGGATTTAGTGTCTGAAATATCCTAGTGTCTCATTAAGGAAAGCCAATAGCTAGAAACCAATCTGGGACTGGGGATAATTTCTAGATAGAGATTTTAAATTCTTTTTCTTGCAGCATTTATCAGTAAAGCTTGTTAGAATTATTAGCATGCTCTTTATTTTAGTTTATAATTACAAGCTTATCAAATTAAGTCATGTGATGTATGACTTTATTTTAAACACGATGTTCTATTTTAAAAATAGTCCATTAATTTCAATATATATAACAAACCACACACAAACTTCTTTATAAATCTTAATTTATTACAATATGAACTATTATAATGTACAATAATATATTTCAACATTTTGACCATATTATTTTATAGATTTTATCAAAAAGCAACTAAAAAATATATGAAAAACAATAAATATAAATATTCCATGATACATAACCCTTACCTCAAAACTCTTTTACCTTTTTTAAAATAATTCCCTATAATTATTTAATTAAATCAACTTATTATTCTCTCTTTTTTTAATTAATATCCTATTCATTGCAGGTTTCATTTCATTATTCTTTCATAATACAATCTAATACATTCTAAAGATTATATTTAAAAATCTTTAGGAATAAAAATTCTTGAAAAAGTAATAAAGGAGAAAGTAGAACAAAACTTACTCTCTGTGTTATCATCAGCTCAATATGCCAAAAAAAGACTCATCCATTGGCCAGGGTGCCCTGATGTACAAGACAATTATCAAAGCAGTAAAGAAAAAAAGAAATATGCACTGATTATAGTTCATCTAGACATTGAGGCAGCTTTTGACTCTGTGCCTATTGTCAAATTATTAGATATTCTAACAAAAAAACACCTCCATCCATACTATATATAATAGCCAATCTACTTCTGAGCCATGAAATTCACATCAAACTGAATGGAAAAAAACACCAGCTTTCAGACTGAGTCAATCCATTTAACAAAGATCCCCCCTCAGTGCTTTGCTCTTCATACTATAATACAGAAAAAAAATAAAGGTATTCAAACCCCAAACACTGCTTTAAATATATCATGCATAGCCTATATGGACAATGTAACCATTTTCCTCTTCTCTAAAAAGAATCTCCCCATACTACAAGAGATAATCAAGAATTATACCTCAAATTTTAACTTAAAAATTAACACACACAAAAACTGCTACGTGGTCAATATACACAGGCACGCACTGGACACAGATGTTTAATGGCAAACCATCTGCTTTGCTTATTTTTTAATTCTATCTTAGCACCAATGAAATGAGGCAAAAAATTCAAAATAATTAAAGAAAAATGCTGAAAAAATCACAACCTCACTTGAAAAGTCATACCTGTCAATATATGTGAAGGTAGCACTATATAATCAACTTATAATTACAAAAATTACCTACTACACACCTATAATCAAATTTGCAAAAAAATTCATATCTAAAGTCTCATCAATCTGTAATAAATTAATATGGAAGCGAAAGACAGTGGTGATCTCTTTAAAAAACCTGAGGAGACCACCACTTAGCAATAGACTCAGACTCCATACAATCAATGTTTTTTACACACAGAAATCAGTAAATATATTAACAGTCACCATAAAAAGATTTCCAGACCTGGAGTGTATGATCAATATAATACCCAAAGACAAACCACTCCCTTCATATGGATATCTATCCATACTGATTGAAGAACTCAAGCCAATATCCAACAAAATATCACTTAATAATGACAACAAATATACATACCAGGACATTTATAATATACTATACCCAAACAAGGTACCTCATCTATATCCATCAGCTTTTGGGATAGATAACAGGCAACTACTGCAACAGTTCAGAAAGTGGTCACTAGAATCAAAATTATTTTATTTTTTACTTAAGTTTAGGCCCACAACACATTTCCTTAGATTTCATAGATTCTATACAAATATAGACCCCTTTGTGGGCTATGTCATAGAGAAGAAGAGATACAATATTATTTTCTTCATTCCTGCACTGCATTGGAAACAGTACATCGCACAATGTTTACCACATACAGAAAGGCTAACATTTCAATTGATGAAATAATAAATACATTTAAAAAATAAAAGTTCCCTGCTATTTGTGCAGCAACATACAGCTTTTATGCCTACTGGTGTACCTTATGCACTTTTGCTCTTGCTAATAACAATGCCACCCAACAACATATTCAATAAAACTAGAATTGTTCAAAAAAATAGACTGCATCCTAGTTCAACCAGATGTGTTTGCAGCCAAGTGGTCACACTTGAAACCAAGATCCAGTCTATGAAATATAAGTCCAATATAAAAGATGGTGACACTTTTAATATCAGCAATTTTCAACTTTAAAGAGATACAAGCATAAACTGAACTAAATAGAAAACCAGATTCTAAAAGAAACAAAAAAGCATGCAGAAATGATAAAGACTTTTGTACTAAAAAGATATCTTAATTGTTCTCTTTACATAGTTGTAATTTGTTTCGCAATTGTAACAAATCAATATATTACTAGATGTGACTCTGTAACCTTTTAGACCCAATAATGTTTGCTTTGAAACACAAAAATCTTTAGGTTTAAATTTACTCATATGACTACCAAACTGCAGACTTTTTATCATTTAAATACTGTTTTAATCTTATTGTCAATTTATTTTTTGTAATTTTAACCTATGACATTTCTTTATTATCTCTAAAACAGTCTAAACCTTTTATATTATAAAATGAATTCATAATCTCTAAATTATTAAATTATTAGAATCATTATCATTATTAATTAACAAATTTAAACATTTTTTCTTTTTATAATGTAATACTAAAATTTATCTTTGTTTAGTAAGGAAAGATATCAGCTTTTAATAAACATTTTAATATATTATCAAATCCCAAAATATTTTATAAATATGACAAAATACCTATTCTTAAAATAATCATAAAATATATTTTCACACGTGAATTTAAAACATAGATTCTAGACATAAAAAAATAGTCCAATTAAAATGGATTTTTGAAAAGTGTTTTTTCTAAAAGAAAATAATGGAAGTTTACAATAACAATATATTAAACTTTGTCCTTACTGTTAATTTACATTTAGTTAATAAGAATGTATTAAAAATTATTGTTTATTTATTAATATATGACAATAAAATTCACTAGAATAAAATAAGAGAGAGAGTTGTAGAAAATGCTGCTGTATAAGAGCATAAAAGCAATAAGAGGAAAAAACAACTTCTATAAAAACTTCATTCCACATACACAAACATTAAAGCAAAAATGTTTATGGTAAACATATATACAATTATTTACATATAAATTTTACGTTACAGATCTTCAAAAATTGTTTACTTTTTTAAATCAATTTCTTTCCCTAATTAGAATGACATTTAAGTTTATTTGCGATTAAGTTTTTTCTATATCTCACAGTAAAAACGGCTAAAACAAAAACAAATTTCTTCTATTGTGGGGGGGGGGGATCTGATACACTAGTGAGATATTTATTTCAATCATTATCAGATTTTCTTAACTCTTTTAATTTTTTTATTATAAAAAATCATATCACACCTTTTATTGTCCAATTTGTTTACAGAGTGTATAGAAAAACCGTTACATTTATATAGAGAAAAATAAAAGACTTTTCATATTTAATCCATAATTTTAAAAAAAATCTTATTGCTAAGAAGACATTTAATAACTTAAAAAGAAATTTTATGAAGAATATGGAGGATGTATTTTGTGAAAATTCTTTAAAACCTTAATCATGGAACACTTCTGCCTAAGAATACTAAATACTACTTGTTAGTTTTCTCAAAACCTTCTCTTTAATATTAACTCAGCTATTTAAATTTAAAAAATCTTTGTAGGCTATAAATAAGCATAAAATGATTTATATTTTTCAATTTTATTCATTAAATTTGCATCTGTTAATGGAGGATTAAAATAATTGTCCTGTATTATATTAATATATATTCATGCCTTTATATATGATGCACATACAATTTTGATTCAATAAGATTGATTCCTGCTAACTATAGAAGTGAAACCATAACAGTTGTGAGGATATATCCCAAATATAGTTCTTTGCCATCAAGTTTATTTTGTTCAATGTTATACTGAAAATAATCCAGGGTATGGAATTATTTCATATTCCCATTGCAATTGTGTTAAAGATTCTTGTCCTTGTAATTTCATAAAGCTTTATCAATGAGAAAGATTTAAATTTTCTACTAATTTTATTAATCACTATCTTATTAAAAAATCTATTTATGCTTGTATTAGACATGTAAAGGTGGATTTCTAAAACAAACCGAAGGAATTGTCAAGTATGGGGATAGAATCTTTTTTCCATAGTCAGTTGTAGCAGAGTTTAATGGGTTAATAGATGATCCTGTATCTTTCTGGAACTTATTCAGAATATCCTAGACAATTTCAAAATTATACACATTTTAAAAATTTATTATAATATTATTTATAAAAGCTATTGACATTATTTTAATATCTAAATAAGAAAGAAAAAACACAGCATTTGTACATCTGATCTATGTATGCTGAAAATAGCACTGTAGTTAGTGCTAATCTGTATGGTACTCCTTTTTTTTGGAAGAAGTGAGTAAAGAAATGTAAAAGTCTCACTTAGTTTTTAATTGAAGCTACTATTTTAATATAACTTTTTATTATTTGTGTTAGGCATTTGTGTTTTATCCTTAGAGTTTCAAATGAATAAGACCAATTAATCAAATAAGAAGCTGACTTAAAATCAATTTTAATTATAATCTGTCAATTTTGATTCTTCGACTCTACTGGATGGCTTCTTGAATCTTTAGAAGTACATTTACTGCTTTGCTTTCTTTTATAATGTAATATGTATCTGATATCTTCATATTTATCAACTGATATACTTTTTAAATAAAATTCTAAGATTTTGGCATCAATATTTTCAATTGAAGTATGTCTGACAATGTTGAAGTCAGTTTAGCACTTTTTTACAATACTTAATAATACTTTTTTTCCTAAATATATAGTCAATCAATTTTTTTTATAATACATCTGATTTTAAAAATTTCACATAGCTGGAAACACAGCATTACAAGAGTTATTTTCCTTTTTAATTTATAATTTCTTGTTTTATTTTTTCTGTAGTTATATATTCTTTATACCCTTCTATAGTAATGTTTTCATATGCTTTTATGTTATTTCACCAAATTTTATTTTTAACATCTTTAAAATGTGTTCATCAACATGTAATACTGAAGCACAATTTTTTGCTTCACATCTCTATGCCACCAACTGCAAGCTTCAATAACTAGTAGATGATAGATGATACTACCTAACAAATTCTTATTGAATGCTTTCCTATTATTTGACAAAGTTTACAGTAAATGGTATAGAGGTGTGAGGAAGCATTGGTAAAACAAGAATGGGTAAGCTGATGTTGTATGATAGTCATGTGATGATATATGATATTCTGGGGAAAAAGTATTTTTGTCTTTTAGCATTGTAGAAATATCTTTCGTATGAGGGTTATAAACTGTGGCAACATAATCATGAGCTTTAACAGTATACTTAAATTAGGAATCAGCTTTGTCATTTTCCTTGTTTGATTCTCATGCTAAATTTGGTGACACAATTTATCATATTCTACCTGTAAATTATTAATCAACTAGAAATTTGGCTTAAGTCTTACTAACAATTGAAGAATATTCAATCTTTTCAAAATCCTAAGCTTTATTTGATTCTATAATATATCATTAGAGATCTCCTTGCAAAAATAATTAAGTATTACTTTATATTAACCATTCTAAATAGAGTGGTAAATTTATGTGTAAATGTAATGGCATCTGGTGTATTTTTACTTATGTAATATTTATAAATGATATTATAACCTTGACAGCCATCAATCACTAATTCTATACTTAAATGATTAGTAAATCCTATGAGTGATGTATTTATTTTGTTTTATTTAACTTATGCTTTGAAATAATAAAAAAATCAATAAGAGTTGAGAATCTACTTTAAAAAAAAAAAAAAACTTTAATTTAACTGGATATTTATTTTACAGTGGAAATATATGTGGACTGCACAATCGTTTTATATTTTAATTTTTCTGAAAGATTTTCATATGTTGTTCAATTAAGATCACCATCCAATATTATGACTCCTGGTTGCTGAAACAACTTGTGCTGAACATTATAGAGATCGTCAATGATAATTTTGCTCTTCGGTATAAATAATACAACATTTTTTGGAAAAAAAATTTAAGAGACAATTATATAGCTTATCAGCAAATTTAAAATCTGAATCTTTTCTTAGAGTAAAGATTGAATAACCCTACTACCTCTTGAGTTGGCCTACTATTAGATTTATATAAAGCAAAATTGTACTTAGTTAGAGAATTTGTTATATAAATAGATACCTTTTTATATTTATCTTTGCTTCTATGGGTATTATATTATTATTTTTTTTGTTTTTGCATATAGTTTTTAAAAAAATTAACTTTATTTGGTCCATTAATTTCTTTAATATTTAGTGTCATTACTTCAATATTATATACATATTTTTATATTTTTTTTTACTTACTGCTTATTTCTTATTTACTTTAAGCATAAAATCTATATTTGGTTGATAGTTATCAATGTAATAAACTATCTTCTCAAACAATTTTTGCTCATCCATTATTTTAATTTGATTTTCACTCAAGAAAGATTTTTCTGGAACTACTTTTTCATATTTTTTACTTTCTAGTTGACAAAGTAGTACATTAACATGTCCTATATTATTTTGCTCATATTTAGTTTGGTCAGTTATTTCATCATTACTATCATCCTCAATCTTCTCATGCATTCACATCCCATGCATCTCAATCACACTTAAAGCTTATGATCCTGATGATTCTGTTATATTATCAATTTCTTCAAACATTCTTTTAATGATTGATATTTCAAGATTGATGTCTGCTACTTCAGTCTAATATGTCTGAGATATCACCACATTATCCCACTGAATGTCTTTATCTATACTGTTTAAATGATCCAATCTATTATTTTTTTTACAGTTTTCACCATTATGATTGACTTCTATATGCCCTATAAAGAGAGGGTTTCTATCTTTTAATATTATAAAAATTGGTATTTTATTTTTTATGAGATTGCTATTTCTAATTAACATTTTATTATTTTTTTGTATTATATTATCAAATGATTGCTTCTAAATATAAGTTTGCTCTTCTGCATAAGCACATCGTTCTGTTAACTTGCAGATTTTGGGGGGTTGCTTTTTTTTTTTATTGAACTAGCTACTCAATTTGAAGTATTCCTTATGTCAAATGAGTTCTCATTACTTTATGATGTTATTTTTTGTTGTTGCTAATTCCTCATATTCTTTTTTAAAAATATTTTCTGGGTTACTTAACATTTTTCTTAAAGATTGTTTGTGTTTTAACTTAACTGCATATCCTCTTCCGCCTTTTTAAGACTATTTTGTTGAAATGATTTGGCTTGACCTCGGTCAAGTTTTTTAATTGCAGTGTTTAAAAAATGTCCATAAAATAAAAACGCTGACAAAAATTTAAAAAATCTTAAATATAAAAAAAATCTACTTGATTTATATTCACTAAGAAATAAAAACTAAACAATTTATGCTTTATATTCAATAAAAAAATAAACAATATATAAAAATAAATAAGACTTGAAAACAGCATTGGAGCACAGGAGTGGTCATTACCATTTAAAAAGTTAAAAGAATTGAATAAAAATGAGATAGACTTTTGATTATATTAAAAAAATTAAAGATTAAAAGGTTATTTACATAATGAGAATGACGCACAAGAACAGAAAGTTGATAACAATTAAATGAAGAAAAAAAAGATTTTCAGAAAAGAAAAAAATTGATTATATTATTTTTTCATAAATGAAAAAATCATTAAATTAAAACTTACATCTGCCAAGAATAAAATAAATGATTTTAGTTCATAATATTTAAACTTTTTATTCTGTGTTTCTGTTCTTCATATAGAGAAGATGAGGCCATGCTGCATGTTTTCTGTCATTTTACCTCGCTACAATGTTATAGAGACATTATAGCCTTCATCCATATAAGTCAGAAGTCTGCTCTCATTACCCTAATTAATAGTATTGGCAATGATGTGTTTCTGTCGATTAGGATTTCCACTTTCTTACTCTTTGCATATTGGTCCATTAGATGTATGCTTATTTTTAATCCTACCATTGATAATCACCGTCAATTATTCATATCAAAGCTTCGGACTATCACGAGAGAGACAAAAAATTAGCTCCTTTATTTATTTTTAAGATTACATGAGACCTCCTTTCCATTGCAGATTTTCGTTTATGATGCTAAAATTGTACACTTAATTGTTCCTGACTGTAAGATTAGTTGTGTGATCCTCATCCCGGCTTTGTCGTTAACTGTATTTCTTTCACCATTGTACTAATGTAAACATTTTATATAATTAATAAAGTTCTTATGAGAAAAAAAATCATTTTTTATTTTTTTGCTTCAAGTAGACACAATTTTTATGAAGCTATTTTTTATTCCTAGAATAAAAACTTTACAATGCAGTTCTTTTGTTTAACTTTTTATAAATATTTTTATCCCACTTTAATTTTAATACTTTTGAATTTTAAACAATTCATATTTTTAATTCTTCTCCAGATCTACCAATTAATATTTTTCTGTTTCTTTTTAATAGTTCAAATTATTACTTCATGTAAAATATTATAAATCTAATTCCAAATTCCAATACTTATAAAAATAATCTTATTTCCTTCAAAATAGTTTTTTATTTCCTTTTTATTTATTGTTTCATTATTTATCCAGCGGTTACAATGTGGGGTTTTTTTTTCATTATTAAAATCATTTCACATTAATTCTCATAAAATTATAAGAAAATGATTAATTTTAGTTACATATTTTTGACCCAATTTTTTAGAGCAAAAGATTGTTTTTTTATATATTTAAAAGACTTTTTTTTATTATTTTAGCTATATATATATATTAATATAAAGTACCAAAAACACAATTTAAATATATATTTTTTATTAATAGAATTAATTGAGCCTAGTATATTTTCGTTGCTTTTGCATCATATTCATGGTTATTCTGTTGGAAAGATCCACTTTTTACTAATTTGAATATTGTTCAATCTTTGGTTCATTATGTATTTATTTTGTGCAATGATCCATGCCTCCTTAATCTTGTGCTTCCTGTCATTTCTTTCCTTGCACATTATTTTAATAACACTTCAATAAAAATTGTGTTCATGTTCCTTTTCATGTTTGTAAAAAGCTGATTTGTTGGTAAAATCAAATTTTGCTTTTGCCTTTTTATACATTAGAGCATGTTGTGTTATTCTTTCTTTTACATAAGCCTTCATTTTACTGTAATATTGTATGAATAACCCATTTGGCTGTTTATGACAGCATAAATAACATTAGGCCTATACAGTTTATGAATTGTGTCCTTTGCATTATTAATGAGTTTGTTTAGATGGATGAGTATTCTAAAACCTACATTAAATTTGTCAGAGCATAACTTTGCAACTTTATTTGCTGCTTGTGGTAGAGGTGGTAGAGTGATCCAGCTTATCTTATATTTTGTGTTCACTGTTTTTTGTGACATATTTTTTAATTGTTTGCATCCAGTTAACACAGACAGCAAGATTAAGAAGGCATAGTTCATTGCACAAAATAAATACATAATGAACCAAAGATCAAACAATATTCAAATTATCAAAAAGTGAATCTTTCCAGCAGAATAACCAAGAATATGATGCAAAAGTATTGAATGTATGTTAAGATCTATCAATTCTATTAAATAAAAAATATATATTTAAACTCTGTTTTCAGTGTTTATATTGGTATTAACAATAGCAAAGTACCAAGATATATATATATATTGTACCAGATCGTTCTGCAGATGAACTTACTTACACTGTAGATGTTTTGGCTGGTTTCAAATTTCTCCATAATACATTTATAATGTTACATGAACGAACCAGCATGTTCGAGCAAAATGGGAAATATTATTGATAGCTTTAACTATCAACAATGGCACACCTTGGCTGCTAGATTCAAACCCCTACTATCCAAACACTTTATTTGTTGCAGAGTGAACCCCAGGTGCCAGCTAGTCTCAGACTAATGTATTTGATCAGTAGTCTCATAATCCAGCACTCAAAATGATCCCAAAAACTAGCCCAGTCTAATTTTAATCAATAATAAAATATAGAAAAAAGAATTGGTAAAAAGAGATTGATAAAAGAATTGACCGACAAATAAAGTATATGTTTTAAAGACCATTCATTTTAATTAATATTTACTAATTTTAAACATTTTATAAATCTAAGATAACACATGCACGTTTTATTTTAACACGCTACAATATATCTTATGAGAAAGCATAAATAATCTTTGACATTTATAAATCATATAGCATTCACAAACACGCACATCAATAGTTCATTTTATGCATGCTTATAGAGTTTGTATAATTAGAATCTTGAATTTTTACGAAGGCAATGGCTACTATAAAAATAAGAATATGAAATATTGTTACCTAGGATTTTGAATATGGACGTAGAACTTCATTTTTTTTTATTACTGCTTTAGGTGAAAATATTTCCAGCCAGCTGGGATGTTTTCTTGAGGAGTTTTATTATTCTTCATGATTATTATTTCTGGAGACAGTTGAACATTGATGGCGGATTTCTGAACTGTTATGCAGACATTATTTCATGGGCAGGTTTTGATGATGTTTTTGGACTAAAGGGCTGAAGTAAGAGCGTATATTCCCAAAAGCTGCTCAGCACTGCATTTCTGTTTCTGGATACATAATATAAACTGCACTGTTATCTGAACTGAAACAAGATTAAACGTCCGATAAAAATCTGTCTATTTATATCTGTGAAGTGTTTTTGTTTTAATATCCTCCGGCAATATGTGTTATCGAAATTCCTTTAGTAACTAATCCTTTGACAATGTGTTTTTGAAGATTGTTTAATTAGTAGTAACCATCACAAATGTGTTGTTTTTTGTACTTTTAATTAGTAGCCCATTGCCGTGTTTTTAAATGATAATCTGTATTTATTTCATTTTAACATTTATTATGCATACATTTTTATTTATTTACAATCACACCTATATAACTAGTTTTAAGATTACTTTTTTTTTAATTCGAATGAAAAGAGATTTTTTTTTTTTTTAAACTTTAAATTATATTTCGACTCATAATAATAAACTCTACTTTCTTTTATAAAACTTTTAGTTTATCTTTTCTAACCAAGACTCCCCTCCCGTCTTTAACGATAGAACGCTATCTGACTCTTACTTTTTTTGAAAACACCCGCATTTTGTTTTATAAAGAAACTTTAGATTTTCATAACTTATTTTTTTAGATAAATTATGTGCCAATTTCAATATTGGTACAATATATATATATATATATATATTATAACCGGACCCCCATATAACCCTTTTATTACATCAGTTGTAACAATTTTCTGATGAGCATGCTGCAGGAAGGAACTATCAATTGGCATTCCCAATGCAGATGTTAATGCCCCCTACAACAATATTTCCTGCTCATCAGAGGATGTAGTACCATAGAGACTGGAAGCATCTAAACATTTCTATGTTTGGTTTTCCAAACAGCGCCATTAGAGTTCCGTCTCACTACAACCTGACTTGCCTAGGTCTAGTTATGCCAGACGTAGCTCAGAAGGCATGAGATTCTCATGAACAAGTGCTATAACTGATGAGTGATGCAATAAAACAAAACAGAATTGGACAACTAGATAACCAATTTAATTTTTAGTAACAAAAATTTTATTAAATAACAATTAATTTGCAATTTCTAACGAAGTTCATTTCTATCCACATGATAACTCATTTTCATTTTACTTATGAAAGAGTTAGAAGCAGTTCTTTTTTTTATCAATAGTTCATTTACAAATTCATTTATGAGAAGAAGTTTGGAAACAGTCTAATTCAACAATAGTTCATTTTTGAATTCCTTTATGAGAAGAAGCTTGGAAATATTCTAATTCAACAATAGTTCATTTTGAATTCATTTATGAGAAGAAGCTTGGAAACATTCTAATTCAACAATAGTTCATTTTGAATTCATTTATGAGAAGAAGCTTGGAAACATTCTAATTCAACAATAGTTCATTTTTGAATTCCTTTATGAGAAGAAGCTTGGAAACATTCTAATTCAACAATAGTTCATTTTGAATTCATTTATGATAAGAAGCTTAGAAGCAGTCAAGCATTTATGATTTATACAGCATTTCATTATTTTATGAATTATTACTGATTGGTAGACATTTAAACTCAGCAATTCTTGGTTTGTGGAGCATTTATCATTTGGTAATTGAAGCATTTATAATTTAGTCAAATATAAAGGTATATTCATACACATAAACTCTGTTACATTACCCAGATAGAAGTAATATGCAATTGAAGCATTTCTAATCCATATAGTAAATACGTTCAAATATTTTTATAAATAAATTTGCGTATAGCTATTTCATAACTTCACTTTATAACGTATGATAAACATGTTCTAATATTTTATAAAACAAATTCTATGTAATTATTTCATAACTTCACTTTATAACATATGATAAAGATGTTTAAATATTTTTATAATATAATTACCTTCCAGTTTTGCAGTCTAGTTTACTCAAAAAGAGGGTGAGTTATTTCATCTATTTAGCATTATCTTAGGAAAGTCATGGCACAGCATGGAGAGAGTGAAGCCGCTAATTTACCCCGTTATCATTATAATTCCTCTAGCAAAGCTTTCTTTTTCCATTTTCACGTTTTGTTAAAGCTATATTTTAATGTGTCAAAAGAATTAAGTAATACACTTTTTTTAAAAAAACATTTAATATGTTCTGCCTCTCTGTGTAAAACAAGAGAAAAAAAAAGTTCTTTTCTTCCGACGACGTGCCTAATTTTTTTTACTGCTTCAGTTTAGCCCAAGTGTCTTTTTTTTTCTTTTTAATGATTGGATAATTAATTTTTTTTTTATTGTGACAGATAAAAAAAAATAAGATGACATAACACTTTATTCAAATCCATCAATCACAAAATTAAAAATATAATTTTTTTTTAACAAATCACAGCTTTTATTTACTTCTTAATTTTAAATGATAAACTTTTTTTTTTGCTTTATTTCATTCCCAATTAGACTGAATCACGCTAGACATTTTTAAATGGGGGGGGGGATCTTTTGAATATATATACGAGGAACAGTATATCTGTTTCATTACCCCTCACCAAATTTTGGGATGAAATCGCCTGGAAGTACGATTTCATTCCATATACTATACACATCATTTCTCAGTACTGCTTGGTTTTAGATGTGCTGATGAATGGGTAAGATGAGCTGGAAAAGTGAATACATGAACTATAGCCTCCAATGCCGGGACAAATAGATGGCCAAGCACAAACTACCAGTACACACTGCCCCATGATGTCACGAGAAAATATCTCATTTTTAAGCACTACCTCTCTTGTACCTAGAAGCATCATCCAACCAAGAGTAGGAGCCAGAGAAAAAAAAACACAATTTGGCACTCAGCCAACCCTGCTCAGCTTCTGTGAGTCTTAGGGGCTATCATTTGGCCTATTCATGAGACCAAGGCCTATACATGAGACCTATATATACGCACTGCTGGACTACTCTTGGAGCACAACATCCAGGTCTGGATAGTGCCGAGCATATACTTCGGAGCATCATAACACAATGCATCCAAGCAGCTCCGCTCAATCATCCACCACCCCAACATGAAAAACACAAGTTCATGCATCACTACATCACACTCACAAACTTTTTCCATCAGCTATCTCTATTTTATTCTGAATTATAACTGCAACCTGGTTTGGGAGACTGAGGATCATGATCAGTTTTCCTATAGTCCTCTTTTGTATTATGAGGTGACATACTTCTGGATCATCTTTTTGTTGAAAATTTATCATGTTTAACATTACTGTGGTGTCTTGCTTCTTCACTTCTATATTTTCTTTGAAGATCCTTGTTACTGTTTGATCTTCTAATTATACGTGCCCAATATGGACCGTGAACACCATCTGTGGATTTTCTCCTGTTCCTCTTCCATGGTGGTACTTCATTTTTACATAAAAGTTTCTTTTTTAAATGGTTCTTCTGCCATAGTAATTATTTTTTTGGTATTTGTAAAGGTTTCTTGTTGCTTAATTTTTTTCACACTGATAAATCCCGAGTTTTCAGATTCCTTTTTGGTGTCTTTTCCTGCGTAAGCAACTATATTTTTAATAACTGTCTTTATATATTTTTTATCTGTACTCAATTTTTGATTTGAGTTTATTAAGCTTTTGTTTATAATTTTTATATATGGCTGAGGACTAACACACTTTTCTTTCCAATTTATGGTTTCTTTCTCTATCTCCTTTACTATTTCATAGCATATATCAGACAATTTTTCTGAAACATTTTCTTCTATATTGGGCAGTTCCTTAGTTATATGAGAATTAAGTTTTTAATTATGTTCATTTTCATGTTTTTCATCTTCTTGAAGATCAGAAGATTTTAATTTTGCTTTATTAGATTTATTTTCCTCCATTTGAAACTCTTTTGCTGTGTTTGATATTTCAGTCTCAGATTCTGTATGTACTGCTTCTTTCTTTTCAATTTTAGAGGTATATTCCACAATCAGAAGTTTTCCTGAAGGTAGACCAACAATTTCAAGATCACCCTTTGTAATTTCAATTTCTTCCTTTTTAACAATCTCAAATTTTGCTTCATCAGTAATAGGATATTCAATTTGTGATTCCTTTAAAATATCTTTGGTTGGAAATTCCAAAGTTTCCTCCTCATCCAATTTTTTAGACTGAATTATTTCCTTTATCAACTGGTTGAACTTTTCATTTTGATTTTCCACTGCTTCTATAATTTGTTTTTCTATTCTTTGGTTTGCTTCTATTGCTTGCTTGTTATCTTCTTCTCTCTGTTTGATATCATCTTCTCTTTGTTTATCTCTTTTTTAGTTATCTTCTTCTCTTTGTTTATTTTTTTTTTTTTGGTTATCTTCTTCTCTTTGTTTGTCTCTTTTTTGGTTATCTTCTTCTCTTTGTTTATCTCTTTTTTGGTTATCTTCTTCTCTTTGTCTCTTTTTTGGTTATCTTCTTCTCTTTGTTTGTCTCTTTTCTTTTGGTCTGCTTTTATAATTTCCAATAACTGGGCTAATGTAGACATCTCCCCTGTTTTCTCTGATTCCTCATGTGCTTTAGCTTCTTGTTTATCTTCTTTCTCAGGAGGATCCTCTGTGCTTTCTGTATTCATCATTTTTTTTGTTTTTGATCTGGTTTTCATCAATATTTTATTCTAGTTTAGTGGTATTTTTTTTATTTCAACTTTAATAAAGCTTCTCTCTCCATCCACACCATGACTTTACTCCATCTTCTTTAAAATGCCTGTTTTATTCTCTATGCCATTCATTTTTGTGTTTTTCTTTTAAACTTTTATTTTTCCACCCTTCCTGAACATATCACATCACTGCATCATATGCACTGTTCATATCACAGAATCGTGATCTGCTTATGCCTATGAGTAGACTAGCTAGATCGGACCTCACAGTAGGGTGGCAAATTCACTGGCCTATGTCAGATAAGGCCTCACAGTAAGGCACCAAATATAACCGGACCCCCATACAACCCTTTTATTACATCAGTTATAGCACTTGTTCATGAGAATCTCATGCCTTCTGAGCTATGTCTGGCATAACTAGACCTAGGCAAGTCAGGTTGTAGTGAGACGGAACTCTAATGGCACTGTTTGGAAAACCAAACATAGAAATGTTTAGATGCTTCCAGTCTCTATGGTACTACATCCTCTGATGAGCAGGAAATATTGTTGTAGGGGGCATTAACATCTGCATTGGGAATGCCAATTGATAGTTCCTTCCTGCAGCATGCTCATCAGAAAATTGTTATAACTGATGTAATAAAAGGGTTGTATGGGGATCCAGTTATAATATATATATATATATATATATATTGTAACCAGTTGGCTTACATAGCATACACTAATATAGTGTATGTGCATATATATACGTAAAATAAAGGAAAAGTACAAATAAACACAGACAAAAATTATAGTAGATATTGTCTACATTTACTGAAATAGAAATAAATAAATAATAACCCTGATTTAAAATATTGTTTTATAAATTAAACTTTTAAAAGGTCTGAATAAATATAAATATTGTAGTAGTAGTAGTAGTAGTAGTAGTAGTAGTAGTAGTAGTAGTAGTAGTAGTAGTAGTAGTAGTAGTAGTAGTAGTAGTAGTAGTAGTAGTAGTAGTAGTAGTAGTAGTAGTAGTAGTAGTAGTAGTAGTAGTAGTAGTAGTAGTAGTAGTAGTAGTAGTAGTAGTAGTAGTAGTAGTAGTAGTAGTAGTAGTAGTAGTAGTAGTAGTAGTAGTAGTAGTAGTCATAGTAGTAGTAGTAGTAGTAGTAGTAGTAGTAGTAGTAGTAGTAGTATTTTGAAATGTAAAAACACCAAACTTATTTTTGGAATTTTTTAATTAATTAAACAAATTTTTTATCTATTAAAAATCCCCTAAGTAAAAACATGTATATAGATTCCAAGGAATTAGAAAGATAAAAATAAAATTCTGTTTTTAATCAAGGTGTTGTTATAACACCTCAGATGATTTTATAAAAAGATCTGATAAAAAATATCAGCCAGTTTGGATAATGATTTTGAAGAGAGCAGTATGTTGTTGGCTGTAGCAGAGAGTTTGCAGAAAAGCTACCATAAACTAATGTTGCTGAAGGCAGGAGTTTTGGTTTTGAATCTGGGTCACTTCTGAATCAATAGCCTGAAAAAAGAGAACAAAATAGCTAGCAGAGTTATATAAAGCTCCTATGAAGATCTAAGAACAGTCCAGTAGCTGCCTTATAGTTTACTGCAGTTTTGATTCATGAAGCCAGGGTTACTTCAAATGCATGAACTAGCTGCTTAAATATGTTCTAGAAGACAGCTTGACAAATGCTTGGACTACAAAAGTAAGCTCATGGTATGCCAACTAATTATTTAGATAATTTTACCTGAAGATGACAACAAACCTGTATTACATTTTCTGATGGACCAAAAACCAAGCTTACCAAGAGAAAGCTTGAAGAAATTGGTGTACTTATGCTACTGTTTATCAATATATGCAGGGAACCACAGATAAACATGTTACATGTATATACAGTGAGTTATTTTATGTTAATATTCCTTAAAACAACTTTTAAAATTGTAAATTAACTAACTTAAAAATTAAAACAAACAAGTAAATAATTTGCTTGAGTCAAATGTCTAAAAGAAAGATGATTTGATATATATTTTTGAAGAAATTGTTTTGGTGATTCCTGAAAAAAATGATATTAAAAGAAGAATATACAAATGCAAGCATAATTTTGTTTGAATTAAAATTGTAAAAGCAAATCTTTTAAATTGATCTAAAAATGCTGATAATTAATCAATAAGTTCCTGTCAAACAAAAGTTGACTTTATTTAGTTTGATAAAAAAAAAAAAAAAGAACTTATGAACTGAAATTAAATTTTGAATTATATATTATGTTTATACGCATGTATATGTGTGAAATGTATATGTTTTCCAAATGAATTAATTATAAAAAAATATAATATTATTGTAACAAGTTGAAATAGATAAAAATCGGTGTGCGTATATACATGCACACTCATATATGTAAAATTTTAATATTTTTTATTTTTATTTTTATTAAATGTCAATTCAGTTATTGAATATTCATTATATATTATAAATTGCATGTCTGTGCACATATATATGTAAACCATAATAATAATTTGAATATATTTTATTATACTTTTTGTAAATTAATGTAATGATTTAAATATTGAATAGTAATTATGTAAATTGATGTAATAATTTGAATTTTGTAGTAATATTGTAAATTATCATGTAATGACCTTTATTATTGGATACTTTTCAAAATCAGAACCTTTATAAGACCTTATTTATTTTTTTTGTTATTAATAAACTTATTTAATTGTTAAAAATGGTTTCCATCATCTCTTGTTCACATACAGTAATAGAGCTTGTGTTCTCTGGGCTAGATTCAGACACAGATAAATGGGGATATCTACTTAGTGCTTTGGAGCATCCAGAGATAATTATCATCCTGGATGGTTCAAAAGAGGATACTCTTTAAAGCCCATGCACTATATTTTATTTTAGTTCAGTCTTGTTAAAAAAAATTAAGTTTAGTTTAGCCAATACAAGTGGCTAGAGATTGATGATGATCATCATGTTTTAAAGATCCCAGCATTATTGTTTTGATTTCTGATTCTTATGTATTTTAATGGATGGGCACTAAGCTGGTGCATCCAAGTTATGTTTAAATAATTGCCCAAGCTGGCAAAGGCTCAATGGTTAGCCTGGTCTACAGAAGACCTATTTCCAATCCAGTCACAAGGTTGACTGTTGATTCATATTTTTTATTGTTCAAATCCACCCACAAGATGATCTGTTGATTTTATTCTGATTTATTGGACTGATTTGTTTATTTTCATCAATGATGATGGATGGCTATTTCTCTTGAGTACTCATACTTACTTTGACTTATTATAATGCAGGTTGAATTTATAATTATGCTTTTGGTTGCACTTATGAGTTAGCTTCTGATTTCTCAATGATCTCATGATCTCATGCTCCCCTTAAATATTTTATACTTATATATACTTTATAAATTATTGATATTTGTATTTACTTGGGTTGATGATGTCTTTGCCATCACCCAGTTTCATTTTCATTTCTTATATTTTTGATACCCCCCCGTTACAATATATATATATATAAACTACAACTACATACCCCCCCGTTACAATATATATATATATAAACTACAACTACAAAAGAAATGTAGGCATTGCCTGATCCAGAACACTTTAGATTTTTTTTATATATTGAAAATTACATATGAATCTGTAATATGATATCACATGTTATTAAATCCATCATAGCATTTTCTTATATAAAGTTAATAATATTTAGAGCAAGTATAGAGAGCATTTTCATCAATTTCTTGTTTAACCAAGTTAAAGCAGATCTTGATAATCATAAAAATAGAAGGGCTAAAAGTTCTGGCCAAAAAGTTTTAAAATATGATAATGATTCAAGATATTGGAATTTTTTTTTAAAATATATAAACTGGTAAGTAACTATTGATCTCAAAATATGGTTCTTATTGTTTCAATTTTTAAAAGTAATTGATATAAATAAAATTGCAGTAATTTTTGTAGAATGTTGCTGTTAGCCACTAGAGACAAAAATACTTTCAAGGATTTTATCAAATACATTGCTTTCACAGATGAATATTTGTGGGTTTAGAGAAATCAAAAAATATTATAAACTTTATAAATGCAAGAAAAGTATTGGAAACAAAGAAATTATTTATATTACATCTGATGATTAGATCAAGACATTGCATATGAGGATGTGATACTATTTGAAATTATTCATTTTTTAGCAAAATTTATTTCTGTTTTACAGCTTCTTCATGATAGAATGAGAAGTATTATTTTTACAAATAAAAATTCTAAGCTATTTTAATAAAAATTAGTGTTAAACTAAGACATGTATTAGCATTGACTTTGTCTGTTGAATTTATGACAATGGCCTTTGAAATTGTGCATAGCTGACTTTATGAAGCAGATATCAAAATGCGTGTAAGTTTGGTGATAGAATTCTTATTTTGAGTTCAGATAAAAATAAAAACAAGATTTTCTTGACTTTTGAATTTATAGTATACTAATCACTGAGCTATTTAATCAATTTAAAATACAATCTTCAGGGTGCACATAATATTTTGAGTGCAATATATAAATGATTTGACTTAGTAATTAATGTTAAAAAAATCTCAAGTCCTTTATTATTCTGTGCTGGTTATCAACTTGAAATTGCAAACTAATGTAAATATCTTGGTAATTTTTAAGCAGAAATATAGACTTTGCTGTTATGACTTTAATGTGCTGCTTTTATCACATTAATATAATCACTACAATTAAATTAATTGAATATTCAACTGTTTTACTCAAATTATTGTATGGAAGTGAGACTTGGACTATCTAACAAAAATATAAAAGCATTAGAAAAATTGTATTTACTGATGCTCTGTAAAATTTTAAAAATACAATAGTAAGAGTATAATACCAATCAATATGTTTTTTTCTTACCTGGATATAATATATTAAGTCTGTTATTATAAAATCACATTTTAATTGAATTGAACATGAGAATCAAATGGATGATAGCAGATGTCCACTCGATCCAAAAGTTTAATATAAAAGGAAAAGTTTGGAAATAAATTTAAAAAAAGAAAGAAATGTGAAAGAAAAGGTGCTATATGTGTTAGTGCAGAAAGAGTTGAAGGAGAAGGGATTGAAAAGATGCACTCTTCAATCCCTTCGGTTTTTTTAAAGAGAAAGAGAAATGACCAATTGTTTTTCCATATTGCAGACTATAGGACATCTGGGCCCAGCAATAAAATACCAGCTACAATAAAGGACCAATAGCTAACTGCATACTGATCTCCTCAGGACTTTGTGGGAATTAACATCTTCCAAATTACAAGCAATTAGAAACTACAGACTTTTTAAAACAGTAAAAACTATAGAACTAATGAACATTTTCAAAACAGTAAGAACTTTAATTCCAAAACCATTTCAGTATTTAATAGAAATAGAATCCTATTTGACCAACGTAAATTATTATTAATAATTAATTTTATTTGATGTATTTTTTAAAATCATTTCAATTAAGTTATTTTTTTCGTTCTTTTAAGTTTTTATTATGATTTTTTTTTGTTAATCAACTTTTAATAAATAAATTTAAGTTGGGCGTGTATGGCTGCATAGATTTATAAAGTTATATTAGTTTAATTAAGGGAGAGTTAATCTTAGGTTGTTTGTTTCATAGTTAAATTGGGTTAATCGGTTGGATATATTGGTGTAATTAGTAAATGTAGTATGAAAATCCACTATGTGCAGGATCACATTATACATCGCACTTGGGCAAAATAAGCCTATTTTTTTATTGACCATCGAAGACAGATGGTATTCTCTGCTCCATGATCACCCCTTTTTGCCTATGGAATGGGATCATAAGTCAGCATAAAGGACCGCAATCCCTTCCTATGGAGTTTTTTTTTAATTGTTCTTTTCACCAGACAGATGTAACATTCCTGTACTGGATGAGAGACAATTTCTTCTCTATAACCATGCTGTTCAGATGTGCATTCCTGACAGTATGGTATTGTGCTGTCATATTCATGCTGCATTGAATACATTGATATATCAGATTGATTGGCATTGGTTTGACTGTGAACTTTGGCCTAAGGTTAAATAAGGGATAGAATATTTTCTTTTGAAATGCAATCTATGTAGTCTATGCATACTCGACACTTTAATAAAATATTAAACTCATCTGTGCAAACTTCTAAAAATAAAAGTTTAAATTTTAAATTAAAATCTAAAGTAAAGTTATAATGTTTTATAAAAAAATTAAAATAAACATACTAAAATAATAATGCTAAATTTTATATATGTTTAATAAATGTTTGTGTGCGTTATTACTGGCAGTGTCTTTTTTTATTTTTTTTTATATTGAAAATATATTTTAATAAGAATTAATATTTTATAAATCTTTGCATCTCCCTGAGCTAGTGGCATAGGCTGACAGTCGGAATAAAACATATATGTAAAATTAAGATCTTTACAGCGTGTATCTGCCTACTATATAAATTTTCCAGGTTCAAATAGCCTGGTGGCACCCTGTTCAGCTGATACGGTAAGACCTCCAACTTCCTAATCACCCCTACCATTATAATATATATATATATTAAAATATCAGTCATATATCACATGACCTATATAGCTTGTATTACCAATATGTAATATAAAAAGAGCCTGCTAATAGCTCTAAACAAGCTTATTTATTTTATTTTTTTATGATAAATGCTACAAGAGAAAATAACTGAAGCCTTTATCTATGATGGTCCCCATCTCCAGACCGGCTTCAAGCTTATGGCTCTCATTAGTGAGGAGCTAGAACATTAGATTCAAAATATTAACTCAAGCCAAGCATTTATCTAATTCTTAAATATTAAGAAAAAGATCCAAATCTTCAGACACCTACATGTCTTCAAACTCAGCTCTTTAACCAAAGAAACTATATGAGCCTGAACAAAATTCAGTGATCCCCATATTTTAGTAGGCTTAGCAATTTAATATAGCCAAAGCCCTAATAGCAAAATTATAATATTAGTAAAATATCAGTCATATGTCACATGACCTATATAGCTTGTATTACCAATATGTAATATATAAAGAGCCTACTAATAGCTCTAAACAAGCTTATTTTTTTTATTTTTTTTTTGATAAATGCTACAAGAGAAAATACCTGAAGCCTTTATCTATGATAGTTCCCATCACGGTTTCAAGCTTATGACTCTAATCAGTGAGGAGCTAGGACATTAGATTCAAAATATTAACTCAAGCCAAGCATTTATCTAATTCTTAAATATTAAGAAAAAGATCCAAATCTTCAGACACCTACATGTCTTCAAATTCAGCTCTTTAACCAAAGAAACTATATGAGCCTGAACTAAATTCAGTGATCCCATATTTTAGTAGGCCTAGCAATTTAATATAGCCAAAGCCTTAATAGCGAAATTATAATATTTGTAAAAATATCAGTCATATGTCACATGACCTATATATCTTTTTCTTAATATTTAAAAATTAGATAAGTGCTTGGCTTGAGTTAATATTTTGAATCTAATGTTCTAGCTCCTCACTGATGAGAGCCATAAGCTTAAAACCGGTCTGGGGATGGGGACTATCATAGATAAAGGCTTCAGGTATTTTCTCTTGCAGCATTTATCATAAAACAAATAAGCTTGTTTAAAGCTATTTGCAGGCTCTTTGTATATATATATAAAATAAAACAAATAAGCTTGTTTAGAGCTATTAGCAGGCTCTTTGTATATATATATATTATTAGATGAAATACACAGGCTTATATATACCTGTGTCTATATATGTAATAGACAGGGTATGAGCACAGACTTTCACACGACTCACCACTCTTCACATTATCTCATAACACTGATACACCTGAACACATATATGTCAAAAAGATAAATAATCACCAATATATGTATTTCATGCTAAAACCAGCAATCATCAGTTGGTCCAGATTACCATCTCTACACATATATGCTACAAGTACTCAGATATATATTAAGACAGAAAATCTTCCTACTTTAATGGACAGGCTTCAATGTACTCCACACTCCAACTCTTCAACTGTCCATCCAATTGAAAATCCGATGATGGAACGCTCAAAGGCCATCCTTAGGCCGAGATTGTTGTCACACCCATGTTTAACTAAAGGTCAATCTGACCCCTCATGTACAGGACATAATCCATTAAATACATCCCTTGTATATGTATTTAATGGATTATGTCCTGTACATGAGGGGTCAGATTGACCTTTAGGTCAACATGGGTGTGACAACAATCTCGGCCTAAGGGTGGCCTCTGAGCGTTCCATCATCGGATTTTCAATTGGATGGACAGTTGAAGAGTTGGAGTGTGGAGTACATTGAAGCCTGTCCATTAAAGTAGGAGAATTTGCTGTCTTAATATATATCTGAGCACTTGTAGCATATATGTGTAGAGATGGTAATCTGGACCAACTGATGATTGCTGGTTTTAGCATGAAATACGTATATTGGTGATTATTTATTTTTTCGACATAGGTATGTTCAGGTATATCAGTGTTATGAGATAGTGTGGAGAGTGGTGGCTCATATGAAAGTCTGTGCTCATACCCTATCTATTATATATACATATATATATATATATATAACATATAAGTTGATTATATATATATATATATATATATATATATAATCAACTTATATGTTACATGATTTCATTTATCAAGCTTGTATTACAAATTTTATATAATGAGCTTGAAAATAGCTCTTTATAAGCTTCAATATCCTAGCACCTCACTGAGGAAGCCAGTAGCAGAAACCAGTCTGAGGTTGAGGATATTCTGAAAAGCTTGTTAAGAGCTATTTTCAAGATCATTTTATATATATATATCATCAACCATTATGAATCCACTGCAGGATGAAGGTCTCCCCAAGTTCAAATCAACCTTTCCAATCTTTAGCTTCTCTTCTCCACATCATCCCTGCACACTTTCTTATTTCATCCATCCATCTCACATGTGGCCTCCCTCTGAGTCTTTAATTGGAATCCAGTTTAAAATTTCAATTGTCCATCTATTATCATCTTTTCTAGCAATACTTCAGTCTTTTAATTTTTTCAAGAAGATCAGTAACACCTGTTTGTTCTCTTACCCATACATTGCATTTTTGATCTCCTTGTTACTCCCAACATGCATCTTTCCATACTTCTTTGTGTGATTTGAAGTCCCTGTATTGCTCTTCTATTAAGTGTCCAAGTCTCAGATCCATAAGTAAGAACTGGCAAAACATATTTATTAAAAACCTTCCTTTTCAAACACATAGGCATATTACCTTTTAGTATCAAGTTATTTCTACCAAAAGCACTCCAACCAAGTTTAATTCTATGATTAATTTCATCCATTATGTTTCCATATGTATTAATAATCTGACCAAGGTATTTGTAACTGTTAACTTTTTCTAATTCATCATAATCAATCTTTATTTTCATATTTTGCAAAAATCTATTAAACACTACTTTAGTCTTTTTAACATTTATCTTTAGTCCTACTTTTCTACTTTCATCTGATAACTCCTGCAACATTTCCTGAACTGTAAAGCATTATTTGCAAAAACAACTACATCATCTGCAAAATCTAAATGACTTAAATAATCTCCATTTACTTTCACTCCTTTAGCTTCCCATTTTAATCCACAAAATACTTCTTGCAGCACTGCTGTAAAAAGTTTTGGAGATATGGAGTTACCCTGTCTTACACACTTCTCAATGTTGACTTTCCTACTGTAATTATGTAATCTAATTGTAGCTGTTGCATTTTTATAAATATTCTTTAAAATATGACAATATCCTGGATCTATACATTGATGATCCAATGCTTTAATCACTGAAGAAATGTTTATGGAATCAAATGCCTTTTCATAATCTACAAATCCTAAGCATAATGGCAACTCATATTCATTTGTCCTTTCTATAACTTCTCTCAATACCTGGATATGATCTACTGTACTAAATCCACTTTTAAATACAGCTTGTTATCTTGGTTGTTGGAAGTCCAGTGTTCTCTGTAGACAAGTTGTAATTATCTTAGTAAAAATTTTGTATAAAACTGATAGCTCTGTAATTTTTAATATCTTCTTTATCATCTTTTTTAAATATTAATATTAATACTGCAATCTTTCAATCATCTGGTACATCTTTATCATTTAGACATTTAGAATATAACTTTGCTAAAAAAAAATTCTATTTTTTCACCTGCTTCTTTTAATATATCAATTATAATTCCTCATTACCTGGAGCCTTCCCTTTCTTCATACATTTAATTGCATGTCTCACCTCCTCATTCAAAATTCTGGGCAATTCAGAAGATATAATAGGTATAGGAAGTACATGTTCTTTATTACTATATAATTCTTGATAGAAATCTTCTACACATTTCATGATGTCACCTCTCTTTTTAGTAATAATGCCATCTTCTTTTCTTATTTCAGATATAAATTTCCTACCAATACCAAAATTTTGTTTTACACTCTTTAAACTTTTATTCTCTTCTACAGCTTTCCTTGCTAGTTCACAATTATACTTTCTTATATCATTTTCAACTCTTTTTCGCACCATTTTACAAAATTCGAGATATTCAATCTTTTTAATGCATCATTTTTGTATATCTTCATATTCCTACTTTTCTTCATAAATTCTGTAGTCTCAGTAGAAATTTTATTGGTCAATTGCTGCTTTTTTCTACCAGCTATCTTTGTTGCAGTTTTTAAACCAGCTATCTTTGTTGCAGTTTTTAAAAGTGTATCAGTTATTTTCTTATTAATTTCATTCAAATCTGAATCATGTTCAAAATCTACTAATACTTAAAACCAATTTGTAAGTTTTAATTTAAATTCATTAGAATGTTTCTGAAGATTAGGATATATATCAACTGTAAATATTGTTTTTCTTAATAATTTTAGTCTCTCTAGTTTTGCATTAACATGTATCTTACATTTTACTAATCGATGATCACTTCCTGTGTTAAATTTATTAAGAACATTACAATCTTGAAATATGAATTTTCTGTTAGTCAAAATATAATCCAGTTCTGCTGTACCTTCATTTGGATGCTTCCATGTCCATTTCCTTTTAACCTTTTTTTTCAAAAAAAAAATTTATAATATAAAGTTGTTTTTTTTCTGAAAACTCCACAAGTCTATGTCCTCTCTCATTTCTATTATCATAACCAAAATTACCTACAGCATTTCTGTCTTTCATTTGTTTACCAATTCTACATTAAAATCTCCCATAACAATTTTAAAATGTTGTTTACTCTGATCAAAAGCCTTTTTTACATCCATATAAATATTTTCTATTACTTCATCACTATAAGAACTTGTTGGGGCATAAACTTGAATTATCTGCATTTGGTATCTGCTATTAAGTTGTAAAACTAATCTTGCCACTCTGTCCTATACACCATCAATCTCTACAATGTTATTCTTTCATTTTTTATTTATAATGAATCCTACTCCACTTGTATTTCCAATATTTGTGTCTTTACAGTAGAGTACATGTCCACTTTTTAAATCAATTGTTTCTTCACCTTTTCTTCTAACTTCACAAAGTCCAATAATTTCCCATTTAATATAAGATAGTTCTTCTTCTAACTCTTGCAATATTCCTTCACTTGAAAGTGATCTGCAGTTGTAAGTACCTAAATAAAAAGTCACCATCAAATGGCAGCCTGAGTCTGCAATCAGGGGATTCTTAACACCCTCCTCCTTTGGCCACCAACTGCTGCCTTAGTTGGTGACTTTAAAGCCTCCTGGGAATAAGGGCCATGATTATTTTTGTCATGATTGTATATATTGAAAAACTATTTTTAAACTCGGAGGTAAAAAGCCAATAAACTCACTACGCTGGCTAATGCGTGTTGGTGAGCAGCCCATCCATGTTTGTATACCATATGAATAATCACATAGTAATAACAGCTGCAACAACAAGAACATATGGAGTGGACATTAGGAATTTGCCCTGCTTGGTTCCTTTAAGGCCTCCAAGAGGAATCAAAGGGTCCCCTTTCAGTTAATATCAAACTCCTTTCTGCAGCCTATATATATATATATTGTAATGAGCACAGATGACGTTACATTATTTTTTTTATTATTAAACATTAAAATAAAAAGTTCGCATTTAAAATTTTTTTTTTAAGACAGAAAAATTGAAAATAAATTCTACCTTAAACTCATATATATATATATAAATCGCACAGATGCGAAAAATTATTAAAATAAAACTTTATTAACCCTTAAACCGCTAATTTTATCATTGGTTGTATCAGATAAAAATCAAATCTTTTAATTGGCCAACTCACAAACTGAAGACAAAGCCTATTGTTAAAACATATTCGCCTATAATATTAAATTCAACTCAGATACATTTATAAAAAGTATATAATTAATTTTTCAGGTCATGAAAAAAACGAAAGTTCTTTCAAAAATAAATTGCTATTTATTTATTCTAAAATATTCAACATCGGCAACATAAAAGTTATAATGTAAACAAAAAGATCGACTTTTACGTTATAGAAAAGTAAATATTTCTTTTTACTACAACTTCAATATTTGGACTAAAATCTTCAATATTTTTCGAAAATAATTTTGTTTTTTTATTATTCTCTCTGAAAATTATGTTTAATTTCCATAAATATTATTTAATAATAATTTAAATCGTATTCGAAATGAAAATCTCAGCGTTTTTCTTTATTTTCTTTGATCAGGCAGTTTCTTTGTTCTTTCCAGCCAATCAGAATGCCTTTTTCGGCTGAGAGCATGCTAAGAACCAATCACAAATAATGTTCCTTCTTTGTTTAGGTTTAAATGTGTTTATTTTCTATTTTTTACTTCTAAAATAAATCGGAAGATGTCACCATCATACAGAACTTTTAAAAACGAATTCAATACGTATTTAACGAAAATTTTCGTATGAAAACGAACTGAGTTAGAGTGATTTCAGATGTCGACGAGGAGCCTCGTCGGACGCGGGAAAAGGGTTAAAGAAAAAGTATGTTAAAACTAAATTTTAAAAAGATTTGGAGATAAAATTATATTTTTAAATTTATCTTTAAATATATCTTTGGATTTGGAAAACAGGTTAATTAATGTTATGGAAATGATTATTTTAATTAGTCCAAGTGAACAAGCCCTTGGGCATTTAAATGTATAAACAACGGTCAGATAGGAAAACAATAGAAACTTTTAGCAAATAAAAAGAAATTCCTATGGAATCAGACCTCAGCGAAAAGACCACCATCATCTATGACATAATGTTGAGTTAATCCTTAAGATTAATATAAAAGGAAAAGTTGGAAATTATTAGGGATTATTAAGAGAGGACTGAGATGTGTTAAGTCGGAGAATTGGAGGTGAAGGGATTGAAAGATGCTGGAGGTGAAGGGATTGAAAGATGCTGGAGGTGAAGGGATTGAAAGACGCACTTTCAATTCCTTCAGTTGTTATAAAAAATGGGGAAAATGAAACATTGCTTTTCTTATACTGAGGACAACAGGATCATCAGGGGATTTAATGTGGATTCCAAATGGCATGCAATGAATAAAGAGGAATGTTGAAAAAAAATTGTAAGAACTTTAAAAACATTTTGAAACACTATGAACATTAAATTAAAAACTTTCTGTATTTAAAATAATTAAGAAATAGAATCCTATCTGACCAATGTTATTTATTAATTAGTTATAATTTTATTTAATGTATTTCTTTTGTAAAATCATTTCATTTATTTATTTATTTGTTCTTTAAGTTTTATTATGATTTCTGTTTTTCATTAAACTAGTTATATAAATATTAAACTTAAGTCGGGTGTGAATGGCTATATAGATTTGTAAAGTTATATTAGGGGAGGGTAGTCTTAGGTTATTCATTTCATAGTTGAATTAGGTCAATGGATTGGATATATTGGTGTAATTAGTAGATGTAGTATGAGATTCACTATGGGCAGAATCGCTATTATACCCCGCACACACTCATTTTGCCTATGGGAGGAATTATAAGACGGAGACTGCAGTTTCTTCCTATGGAGTTTTTTTTTTATTGCTCTTGTCGTCAGATGCAATATTCCTATCTGACGAGAAGCAGTTTCTTCTCTTAACCTAATTGTGCTGCCATATTCATATTACATTGAACACATCGATATATCAGATGGATTGAAGTTTGGTTTGACTGCAAACCTTTGGCCTAAGGTTGAACAAGGATTGAATTTTTTTTTTCAAATGCAAATCTATATAGTCTATTCATACTCGACACTCTAAATAAAGATGCATTAAATTTAAGTTAGGTATAGATGCTTGCATGGGTTCGTTACCGGTTAATTATGTTTTTGGTTTTCATATGGGATCAAAATATATAGACATTCGGTAAATACTGATAGCTTACAGTGAGTATCTAAGATGTATTTATTCAGATGTCTTTTAAGTTATTGGTGTTAATGCAGTGTCTTATGATGAACACCATTGGGGTTCTTGTATTCCCTATGCAATTGACGGTATCAATGATTTTGTATTTTGATTGTTTATGTTTACTTTGAAATGTTTTTGACCATGTAATCTATGTAACCGATCTATACTCAACCTTATAAAACAAACTTTCATAAATTCATCTGTGCGAACTTAATTAAAATGTAAACTTATAATATTATAAAAATTAAAATGTAAATTTAAATTATAAAATCAAATTAAAATCTAAAATAAACATACTAAAATAATAATGTTAAATCTTATATATATATATGTGTGTGTGTGTGTGTGTGCGTAAATAAATTTTTGTATGTTAATTACTGGCAGTGGCTTATTTTATTTATTTTTTAATATTGAAATATAATTAGATAAGATATTATATTATTAAATCTCTGCTACTCCCTGAGCTAGTGACTTGGGCTAACGACCGAATATCAAAATATATTTATTAGAATAAAAAAAAAAGTTTTTTTTTTACTTATGTATCCGCCTACTTTATAAATTTTTCTAGGGTTCAAATGCCTAGATGGCACCCTGTAGCGTAGATCATGTTAAGTGTTATTCTCTGGATCGTTACAATATATATATATATATATATATACATATATTACCATATATATATATATATATATATATATATATATATATATATTAATAAATGGTAATTTTGTTTTAAAATCTGGTTAAAATTTCCAACCACAAGGCATCATCTAATTAAGACTAATTGTGCAAAGCTAAAACAAAAGTTAATAATAAATTGGGCAGGTGGTCTTCCACTTTTGTACATTCTACTTTCATACAATTTGTTATTTCTAACACATTTCATACTTTTGATTTTTATCAATATATATGGTGACTACTTTTATATAATGATTCTTTCTTATGGACTATTAGTCACTAATCCTTTCCCACTTCTCCAACATAAATTGCATCACAGGTTCAGTCTTTAGCAGGAACATCTTAAGTTAGTGTGTGTGTTGATAAGTTGTGTCTTTATGTTAGTTAGAATGTGTGCTATCACTTTGTGTACATTTTTATTTTGGTAAAAAAATCGTTCTTATTAATTCATAAACATGAGTGAAAAATGAAAAAAAAAACAGTATGAATAAAAAGAAATCAAGGTCTCATAATCTAATATGATCATGACAAAGATGGTGAAGCTTTTGCTTCAATCTGTCATTGGTATAATATGTTCAATTGTGAAAAACAAGAACAATATTAAGTAATATGTTCAAAATTGTGGAAGTACAGTACTGTATTTCCAAATTCATATACTGTCAAGTTAATCTTCATTATGCTTTTAACCTTTTTTAATATTATTTGTCTAGATTTTATATATGATTGTGTCACATGTATCCATATATTTAGCCTCATTTTTTCTTAATAACAATAAAAAAAATTTAGATAAAAATATTTTCAAAGTATGAAAATTTATTATGTATTAAGAACATTTTTTTAATATGTATTTTGAAAATCCTTTTTGATGTTTTTTTTTTTTTTTTTACATGGCTCTATTTTTGTACATTTCAATTTTTATACACACTTCAAAACCAATTAGATACAAAAGTAGAGAGGACCGCCTGTATAAGCTATTTTAAAGCCAATATATATATATAATCATTAAAATCAGTCAACACTTACACAATCCCAATATTAATAACAATCATATTCTAACTATTATTGCGTGACCTATATTCAGATGTGTTTAAAATTTTGTTTCACTTATTTATATTGACATAAATTCTTATTTTAAAAAAATAGTTTATTGTAGAAGTTTCAAAAAAAATAAGTATTAGATATATCAATTCTAAGCAATTTTCAAGATATTGTAACAATATTTATTTTCTTCATGCTAAATAAAAATCTATAAAAATCAATATTTTTTTTATAAATATACTTTATTTATTTAAATATGAATTAATGATGAAATGTATATATGAGAATATTTTGTATAAACAATTAATTATATCATTGCACATATACATACTTTAAAACTGGACTTTTTAAAAAAAGGATTGGCCATAATAACAATAATTTTATTATAATAATATTAAATCGTGCTTTCACACTTCCAACGTAAGGCTATAACAACAAATTGAAAACTAAAATAAATGGCTGAGCGCTTTCAAGAAGATGTACTTCTCATATTCATAGCCAGTTATGATCCTTTCTTTGGAATCATTATATAAATAAATCTGATATGCAAATTATATGCAAATGAGTCACTAAGACCATCTTTTAGATATCGCAAAGCACAATTTAATATTATTATATTGAAGACAAACGTAAAATATAAATATACAGGTTATTACTTAATAAATTTATTAGTAATTGCAAAAAGAGTGGGTGTGAAGGTTTATTTGGTTTAGTTTTTTTTTAAGCTTCAAATTTCACATTTTTTAGTAAATTTTTTTTCTTTAATAAAAAAAATAGTATAATAATAGTATTATTTAATGGGAAAAGAGAAAAGAAAGGGAATATACTATTTAAAAATTTTGCTTGTAAAGTAATGTAATTTACTTTAAAAATAATTTTGAAATTTTAATGAATTGTTATGAAAATATATTTTGAACTTTTTTGAACCTACCAAGATCATATAAAACATTTTTGAATGGAAGATCGTGATCTCAGGAGATATTTGATGGTTGCTATGATTATTTCTTTATCTACATACCTAAGTAATGACACAAAATTAAAAATTATATAAGTATGATAATATATTGGATTATTTCCATCATCTATCATTTAAATGTTGAATGTCTAGAAAATTTTAAACTTTATTTAAACTTTTCCAAATACAAACAACTGTTAGTAGTAATGCACAAACACAATACATGTTAGTAAATTGCATAATATCTCAAGTAGCATTATTCTCCTCTTTACTTCAGGTGTTCCTGACTTTACCAGTGACAATTCTAGAATAGAAGATGAACTTACATGGCTCTTATTTTAGGATTATCACTGTTCAGCCCAGAAACAGCTGAAGATGAAAAGTGAATGATACCACTTGAAACATTGCATAGTCTACTAACCTGTGTTGTCACTGTGTGTTATTACTAATAGTTGTTTGTATTTGGGGAAAATATAAATAGAGTTTGAAATTTTTCTAAACATTTAATGATAAATGATGTAAATAGTCCAATATATTAATCTCATCTAAAATATCATCATCACAAACCATCAAGAAAACATCATATAGGTCTTCTCAATTTCTTGGAATTTTTTTCTTTCTATTTTTTATCTTCTGGATCATATTTATTGTGATATACAAATAACTATGAGGGAATAAAAACCCAATCTTATATCTGAAACATTACAGCATCACAAACTATCTATTTGTCAAACACCATCTAGATAAAATATTATCAAAAAAAAAAAAAATCAAAAGATTTCAAATAATCTACAACATAAACTGTTTATTAAAAAAAATTGAGACTCTAAAATAACAAACTCGTAAAAAATGAATACTTCTTAAGTAATTTGTTTAATAACATTTTTCAATTTTAAAGAATTCTGTATTTAATAACTACATGATCATAGTAATAATGGCATTTCAATATCTTAAATAACTTTTTGTCAATAGAACAATTAGAATTAGATTTGTTAATAGATTGTTATTCGATAAAAAATCTCCAATTTAAAATTAACATTATTGGAGGTCAACACGAGGAAGAAAGGACTTTATTATTTATTTTTGTAAATGTATATATGTGTGTATGTTTAATATTTGTTTTACAAAAGAAATATAATAAGATTTATTTTAGCTTTCTACCAGATGTTTGAACAAGGGAATCGAAATAATAGAGGTATATTAATTATTATTATTATTATTGCTATTGTTGATAGATTTATGTCTTACATAAACACACATTTGGTGCATAATGAAATAATACTTATTAAATTTGATTGTCTTCAATTTTATATTTAGATAGAAATCATATTTATTGATTTTTAAAAATAGTATAGTATGTTTTAATTATTTAGGGGATTTATTTAGTTTATAAGTTTCATAACTGATATGCAGTCTTTACATTTGTGGCATTTTATTTTAGAAGTGCCATGGGAGTAAATTTCTCTTATATTTTACGTAATAATATATAAAATATATTTAGAACTTGAATCCTCATAAATAATGGATTCTAGCAAAGAATCGCTATCATATCTGACGTTTTTTAAGGACATAGTATAATTGTTAAACTAGTTGTTTATTTTTATAAATTTAATTATAAATTACATGCTTAGATATTTAGTGAAATAAAGATTGATGTTTAATTACTTTAATAAACTTGAAAAATATATTTCATCATTTATATTATTGTTGAGTTATATATTTAAGCAATTGCATGCTTATAATAAAGATAAAGATAAATCCATATTTATGTTATACATCACATTGTTGTATGCAACTAGACACACATGAAACATAAATTTATTTATAATAACTTATTTACTTGGGAAAACTGACATTGAATAAATTTTTATTTAATTAAACCAATTTATTAATTGGAAATCAATAATAAAAAATCTCCTTTTTTTAGTTATAAATAAAATTAAAATTTTATTCATTAAACCTGATTTTGTCATCATTATTTTATTTAGTTAAAATTAAAAAAAAAAACAAATATATTATCTATACTGAACTTAATGTAATTAGAAGGGATTTGAATTCAACTTTCAAGCACTCTACAACTATTTACACCATCTTATACAATCAATGCACATGGTCACCTACATGTGAAAAAGCTAAGTTATCTCCAATATATGTATTTCATGCTGAACTACAACCAATACACATGTCCACCTATGTATGAAAAAGATAAATTATCTCCAATATTGTATGTTATGCTGAACTAGCACTCATCTGCTGGTCCAGATCATCATTTCCCACACACATATACAATCAGTGATCAGTTTATCTTAAGATAGAAAATCTTCAAACTTTTATGGACAGGCTTCAATCTGCACCCTCCATCTCTTCAGCCATCTATATCATTGAAAATCTGATGATGGAATGCTCAAAGTCCTTGATGCCAATATTATTGTCAACTCATGTTAACTTTTTAAGTCATTCTGACACTTCACATATAGGATCAAGAGGGCTGGTGCAAAATACAGGCTGAATATGTAATATTTTGTCTATAGTAAACTTAATGTAATGAGAAAAGATTTGAACTCAGATATTTATGCACTCTACAGCTATTCACGCCATCTTATACAACAATACCCATGACAGCATACATGTAAAGAAGTTAAATGATTTCCACTATATATATTTTGTGTTGAACCAGCACTCATCAATTGATACAGATCCTCATCTCCTGCATATATATATATATATGATAAACAAAAATGCAAGTTAAAAAACTTGCTATTTATGTCCACAGATGGCGTCCTACCAAAAACACCTATCAAGCGTATTTTCATTTACATAAACATCAGAGTAGTTAGTATTCACTATCTCTAACTATAATTCCACTTTCAGATCATGATTTCAAGCTATTTCAAATAGCTTGAAATCATGATCTAAAGGAATTATAGTTAGAGAAGATACTAACTACTCTACGTTTATGTAAACGAAAATATGCTTGATAGTGTTTTTGTAGACCATCTGTGATATATATATATATATATATATATATATATATATATATATATAATTCTCTGAAATGAAATGTAATCAATTTATATGACAATTACATATTTAAATAAATAATAAATTTATTAACATCTCATTTCCGAGAATAGTATATTAGGAAGACAACATAATGGTTTTATAATACCATCATATGATATATATATATATATATATATATATATATATATATAGTAACTGAAAAGTCCACTTGGATTTTAACAGGCAGAATTAATGATATAACACAAAACTGTTACAGTATAATCCAGTTGCAGCCAGGGTGCACCATCAAGACCCATCACAGCAGTACATGAAAGTACATTAAATTACCTAAAATAAATTGTGTGACTATTTAATTATCATTTTTACTAATGATTGTATCTTAAAAACTATACTTCAAAACCATAATTTATGATTTTTATTTACATGAGACCTTATGATGATCATGAACAAGATGGTATGATCTATAAAACTACTAAAGATTATTCTTTTAGGTCTAAATGTATCATTCATTACATCAATACCAACTATCACATGGTGAATATAGTTATTTCACAAGACAGTAAAAGTTATAGTCAACTTCATAACATGATTGGCTGTAGCTCAGATATATTCAGGATTTTAGTACAGAAATGCCATCTAGAATATTTGTTTTGCAATAAAAGTAATCACATAAATTTTAGGTTCTTTCATCATTAATTTAAATTTCTAATTAAATCAATAGCAATGTGACTCTCATTGTAATATGTAAATCATAAATTATAATATTATAAAATAAGTTTAATCATCATACTGGATAACAAGCTTATTTATTAATTTAGGACCTAATATCATGAACACCAATAGAAATAAAAAATTCTGGATTACATTCTAGAATCAACAAAGCAAAGTGGAGGTGATGTACAAGGTAAATGAGATTTTATTTTATCCTGTACATCATTAATTACCCAAGAACAAAAGCATTAATATATTATCTTATAATTTCAGTAAACCTTGTATGCATCATCAGGGACAACATGTGCTTTAATATAAGGTCTATTTAATACATTGGATTTTTTGGTTTTTAAGTATGACAAATAGCAATGATGTAGTGAGATTAAATTATATAATTAACATGTATTTATGATTCAATCGATACTAAATAAATAATTGGTTAATACAATATTCACAAAATTAGATAAATTAATAAATAAAATAAAAGACCATTACCTCTTTCTATACATGGATAATGTGCATGAATTAGATAAATAAATAAATATAAGATTTTTTTACAAATGGATTTGATTTCAGCTCCTTATAGAAGAGAGGATGGGTTCAAGCATCTAGTCAATAACTCCCCCACTATGTCAATATCAGAACCAATGCACCTATAACCCAGATTTATAATAATAACAATTGGTATTAATAAACCTGAGAAAGTTGGTCATAATGAGATAATGAATCAAAGAGGCAATTTGAACCTCAACTCAGCTGATAATATCATATAATTGACCTATAATAAATTATAAAAATAATTCATTCAAATGCCCCCGTTCTGGTAACTGAACATGTGAGATCAGCTTAAAGATGAGGGAAACAATGTAAACACTGTAATGTATGGAGACTCTGCTCAAACATACATTTATACAACAAAGAGCAGTGATATCCCTACAGATGTATTTATCCATGAAAATGAATAACAAAGCATTAAGTACCCCATGGGTTTTCTAACCATCAACAGAGCAACAAGCATAATCAGAGAATGTTCCATGGATTAACCGCCAGTGCAAAAATGAATATAAAGAATAGAATAAAATGGCAACCGATTATTTTGTGGATTAGTCCACCAGCACAGAATAATATAAAGAGTATTAAAAAAATGGTAATGAATATTCTACAAATTGAACAACCAGCACAGAATAATCCCATATAACATTATAAAATAGTGTTAACATTTATTTTCTGAATAAAAGAGTCATAAAATTACCCTCATCAATAAATCTGCTAAATTAGAAGACACATGGAGTCTTACCAATGTGAATTAAGACTTAAAATGAAATAAAGATTTTAGTATAGGAAACAATTGAGATAATGACCAACTCTGCTTAAAACATGGGTGAAATAATAATACATAATAAATGTAATATGAGAATAGGCATAGAACCCTGGAAATACATGCAGGATTAAGCCATGTGGTGTTGATGCATGTTATAGATTCATTTAATAATCATTAAACTTTTACATAAGTGCTGTTCCCTAATAATTGACTCTCTTTAATCCCAATATCATAAGTTTAATCCCATGAATTTAGACTGACAAATAATTATTTTAGATACAATAAAATATATACTGTGAACTTTACATAAGTATAAGATAATATGAAAATAGAAATCAAAATAAAATACATACGTGTATTTTATAACTAAATTAAAATACATAATATTTAAATATATTGACAATTCACCAATAAAATCAATATAGCACATTTTCCTAACACTTTATGTACAACATGTATAAATTAAATAGTTTTCAACTACAACATATAGAATCTTATGAGTTTGATTGTATTTCTCTTCATTTCCACTCTTAATGAATATTCCATAATTAATTGATTCATGCATAGGCTCTCTGAGTATTCAAGATATTTTTAAAAGATAGGACATGTATAATTTTAACTAGAGTATTTCTCAAAAGTTAATACTTTATTATTTATATTTTAAGTGTTACTCCAAAATTAAAATATTTTCATTACTTTTCATCTATTTAGCCAGCGTCAAAGAGTAAAAATAATTATCCGAGCAAACAAATATCCCACACTTTCTATATCAGTTATAAAATAATTTTCCGGTTAGCTGATATCTTCTTTCAGCACTTATTATTATTTTAATAACAAGATAAGTCACATAGCAGGAATGTTATTTTTAATATATGTTCAAAGTGGAATATAACTAATTATCATTCAGACACTGGCACACAAAGACATTAATATAGTATACCACTCTGCCCATATATAGCACAGCTGAATGTGTTAGTTATGAAAGTAATGTATTTTATCCAAGATTAATATAGCATTTCACTCCACACATATATAGTATCACTAAATGTGTTAAAGTCATAAAAGTAAAATATCATATCCAAGATTAATATAATCTGTAAGCAATAAAATATTTTTAAGTAGACTAACCTTTAAAATTGTTATTTTCATTTTCATGGTTGATAATTCCAGTACATTTCAATTATAGACATTTTGAAAGATAGTCAGCAGTTAGATTGGGCTAGCAAACTCGAACAGATTTGTTTAAATTTAGTTATGCACACTGTTATCATCACATAATAATATCACAAATTTGAATTATATAAGAAAAATTTTAATTTAATCTTTTTTTAAGGAAAAGCTTTCATATTCATTATGTGTTTAACAGCAAAAAAAAAAAAAAGATTTCTGCTCTTTATATATTTTCTGTTTCTATCCCAGTTTTTTTTTTAAAAAAAAAATCACTGAACATTCTCTATTTTCTTTTATCCAATTATCTTTCTCCTCATTTACATATTTCTGTTAAAATGAAAGACAAGAGAAAAAAAATGTGTTTATTATATTTTATCAATCCTTTCAAAATAAATTAAATAAAATCATTGTAATTAAACTAAACTATTCTTTAGTATTAGTTAAAGAGACAAATCAATAATGATTATTATTATTTATCTTAATAAATTTGATATAATATGCTGTTAGTTTTGTGCAGGTTAAACATAGTCTCTGTCTAACTCAGTGATTGAAAAATGTGCAAAACTAATATATGAAAAAATATATATATATACAATAAGCAAAGCAAAAAAAATGATATTACACAATCTCATCATTGAGTTAATTTAAATACAAGTATCAAGTATATACAAAGTGCTAGCCATGATATCAAGTCATATAGAAGAAGATAAAGAAATTTTAAATTGTTTCCACCAAGATGTATATTTGTATCCAAAAATAAGGGTACAATATATTCAGCCTGGATTCTGCACACACCTCTTCTGTGTATTTAAATGGACATATGAAGGTCCTAGATGTCAGGGGACAGAGTGACTTAAATGTCAACATGGGTTAAAGATTTGCTACCTTCATATAAACTGAGCACCATTGGAGTTAATGATTTGTACCAAGTGATGAGTGCTAGTTCAGCACAAAAGATGTATATTGGAGATTATCTTTTTCACATGTGTGGGTCATGGGTATTGCTTGTATAAGATGGAGTGAATAGCTGTAGGCTGTTTGAATGTCTGTGTTTAAATCCTTTCTAATTACATTAAGTTCAGAATAGACAATATACTTGCATTTAAATATTATATATTCAGCCTGTATTCTGTCCATCCTTTTTCTGTGTATTTAAATGGACATAAGAAATAGTTTCTTGGTCATTTCATAGGAGTGGATACAATAAACCTCATTCTGAAAACATAGCTGCTATCTAGAATTTACTCACCCCAGAAAACAGAAAGCTTCACTTTTTCTTCAGTGTATGCAACATCTATCACTGTTTCTACAAAGATTTTTGCATATAACATAATTTACCTTCCTCAACTACTGAAAAAAGAAGAGACATGGAGATGGCAACCTAAACATGAACAAGAGATAAAATTAATGAATATGAAATTCTTGGATAAATTAATATATTATTCCAACTTCCAAGCCTCTTTATATGCCCAAACCAACAGCAGTAGCTACAGTTTAGGAATAATAATGTTCCAACTAAATGAAAAACTTGTCAGGTGGAGCCTATTTTTGCAGAAATTTAACTATCAGGTTTAATACTGCCAAGGCAAACAAAATATTGTCCTGGATATAATCAGTCAAAATCCTGTTAAATTAGAATTTTATAACATTAACTCAGATAATTTGTATATAATGGCAATTCCACTATTAGTCAATAATTCAATCAAGATGAAATTAAAAAATTTAGATAAGTGACAGTATCAAGATCATAAATTAAGAATATAATAATACAATTAAAAAATGAAGCAAAAATCTTAGAAAAGCATAATATAAATATCAAAAATAATTTACTCAATTATAAAATGCAAAACCATCAATTAACTTAATAATAGAAAAAGATAAATTCTGGAGAGTTGTGATCCAAAGCACATTTAGAGAGAAATTAATATACTATGTGCATTGCAAGTATAGACATTATGACCTGAGGAAAATAAAACATATAATACAAAGGGGATTGTCTGAAACCAAAATGGATACATCCATATTAAATAGACTGAAATCCTGCAAGATCTGTTTATAAAAACTAAATTTGCAAATCAATCACACAAGGGCAGATTTAAATCTATTATCCCAGATGGACCAAATGAAATCCTAGCCATAGATTTCTATGGGCCATTACCATCTTTTGCAACTATAAATTCATACTAGTAGCATGTGACTTATTTACATTATGTATAGCAACAACATACAGAATGTCATAAAAAATTTAACAAACACTCAATTCATCTTAGTAGAAAAGCGTAAATCAATCCTAAGTGATCATGCCACATTCTTTTTATTCTCTGAATAGGAAAAGTGGATGAAAAACCAGGATATTAAAAATGAATTGATTTCCATCTGTAACCCCCAATCAAACTCATATGAGAGGATAGTGAGAGAGATAAGTTGTCTTCATACAGTTTATTTGAAAGGTAACCATAAGTATGAATTAATAAGCTTCCACAAATTATTAAATATATAAATTCTACTCAAAATGAGTCTTCACAATTTACTCCAAGTCAATTAGATTTCAGTCATGAGAAACCAATCTTAATAAAAAATTCAATGACCAACAATCCTAGAAGAAAAAACCATGACACAGACTATGAATGAGCTAAAGCTAATCTTATTAAAGCCAGTCATAAATGTCAAGTAACCAGTCCAATTAAAATCCCATTTAAAATTGGAAACTTAGGCCTAATTTATGGACTCCACACATCAGTGATTCACAATAAAATAAATACAAAAAAATCTTTAATTTTTATGAAGGTCCCATATGAAATAATAAAACAGAGGAGTGAAAATGCATTTATGGTCAATACCCCAGATGGACCTAAAGAAATATAAGTCCTGGTGGCTAAAGCCTAATCATCTTGATGAAGAATAAATGAAAAAAAAATTTATTACCGCAAATAATTAAGGAAATATAATTGAAACCCTGTTGATAATTTTTAAGCTTATTCAGAAAATAAGAACTATACAGTTTTACTCGAAATAAAAAATATATAAACTCAAGAAATAATTAGGGCTAAAAAACTCACTAAAAAGAAAACTAGGTAGAGAGACCAAAGCTATAATGAATATATAATAAACATTTTTTGCCTAAGTGAGTGGATGTATAACAATATGTATATTTTTAAGCTTCTGTATTAAAATTAAATTTTAAAATGTTTACGTTTGATATCTGTTTTGCTTTACATGAAATCACTTATTCATTATCAGTTGTCTATATTTTGTTCATGCATGTGTTAATTAAATAATTTATAATTTTTTTTCTGGCATGTTTATTTTCAAAGTTTCTGAAATTATAAATAAATGTTTTGGTTTTTTTTAAAAAAAAAGCTTACTATAATTTAGATTTTAATTAAAACAAGCCAAGCTATAGTAGGTTTAAACATCATATAATCACCATTTCGTATGTTGATGTATGGAGAGTTTAGCCTCTGTGTTACAATGATTGTGTATATGAGTTTAATTAAAATTACCAATCAATGCTTAATTGTCCAAAGTTTATTATATTTATTTTTTATAAATATTTTTTTTATATATTATCTTTATTTTATAAAGATTAAATGATAGTTTATTAATCTCTGGAAATTCTAAAACCCTAACTTTGAATGTGTGCAATATTATGTGAAATTACAAGATGGAAAAAGATGGCAAAAAGGAGAATATAAGATAAAATGTACTGATTTGCAACTTGAATTAGCAGCTGTTAATATTGGACATATTCCTTAAAAAAACTACATTTGGTGATCGAATAACAGAATGCCTGACATATTCCTTAAAAGAAATCTCTTATTCGGTAGTCAAATAACAGGATGTCTTGCTAAAAGCCAAATAGAAAAGGATCAGGTGCCTTTGATCCTTCCAATTCCTACCTACATGTTTAATTACTATCATTTTACATGCATTTAGAAATTTTCTCATCATCTTTTTAGAAGAATTCTATTTATAAACATTATTTCAAAATTTCGATAACAAGTTGTTATGATTTTGGTAGACCAAATGAAATTTTTCCTAGAAAAATTACATCAACCTACAAGCTATAGAGACAATTGATAATATGAAGAAATCATCACCTGGAGCTAATTCGTCCATTAAGCATGTTAAGCTTCACTGATTACAGAATCTAGAATAAATAACTTTTTATACAAGAACTTTAAATAAGAAATTTTCCCAGCAATAAAAAAATTTTACTTACTATTATTTTTATTATGCATGTGTATTTATCTTTGTTTAAGAGCTTTCAGAGATGATAGGTTTGTTGGCCAGGTAAACAATTTTAAGAATATTATTTTTTATTTATATACTTATGTGTTCATACAGTACCATGCATGAATGTATGAATGTTTAGATAGTTAACACACATTATATTGTTTATGTTTTAACTGGTGAAAATAAACTAAAGGATTCTATTATTATATGTAACTTAAATGCTTATAATTATAATATTCTCTTGTCTGTTTCACTTACTGAATTTATTTGAATTACATAAAAACTTTCGTGCAACATTTATTTATAAAATTATTTGTAACAGCTTCGTGAGTTGAATGTTATATATTGATCAGAGCTGTTTAAACTAGTAATGTCATTTGCTTATTATTATTATTATTATTATTATTATTATTATTATTATTATTATTATTATTATTATTATTATTATTATTATTATTATTATTATTATTATTTATTAGCGATATAAATAAAATTAGATGATTTTTCATTTTATAAGGTCATATTAGTTCTTATATTTGTTCAATCATGTCACATCAATTTACATTCACATTATTATTATTTTAAAACCCTGAGATCATTAATCATTTATTATTTTTCATTTTAATTATATTTGAAATTAATAAAAATACCCTTTAACTTTAAATATATGTTATTGTAGAATCTTCTTTTTAGTTAATATTTACGAAGAATTTCACAGTAACTGAAACCCAGGCTTATTATATATATATATATATATATATATATATATATATATATATACCCTATATATATATATATATAGAGGGTATATGAGCACAGACTTTCACACAACCCATCACTCTCCACTCTATCTTATAACACTGATACACTTGAACACATATATGTCGAAAAGATAAATAATCACCAATATATGTATTTCATGCTAAACCAGCAATCATGGATTGGTCCAGATTACCATCTCTACATGTATGTGTGCTATAAGTGATCAGATATATATTAAAATAGCCAATCTTCATACTTTAATTGACAGTCTCCAATCTACTACACACTCCAACCCTTCAACTGTCCATCCAATTGAAAATCTGATGATGGAATGCTCAAAGGCCACCCTGAAGCCGAGATTCTTGTCACACCCATTTTCATCTAAAGTCAATCTGGCCCCTCATGTACAGGACATAATCCATTTAATACATATACAAGGGATGGGCAGACATCTCGATTATGTGTGTTCAAGTGTATCAGTATTATGAGATAGAGTGGAGAGTGGTGGGTCGTGTGAAAGTCTGTGCTCATATACCTTAGATCTTATAGTTAGTAATTTCATTCAATGAAATTTAAATAGAGTATTAAGAGAGTCTCAGCATATAAATCCTATTGAAAAGTGGCATCTGAACCTAAAGGATGTCCCTTTTGTCCATACTTATTACAATATGTATATATGCTATTTTGAAATACAGACTACTATATTTTATTTCATAGCAGTTTAGTGTTACCACTGGAATTATTATATATATGCAATTTGCTTATACTAAATGTTTCTTATATATGTAAGTAAAAGAGATTGAGCTTAAGATTTTTCAGTCTATATTCGTCCTCCACTTCATCGATATGATGTCTACATGGGTATAACTACAATATCCAATCCAAAAAGGTTTTGAGCATTCTATAGTTGGTTTTACAATAAAAGGGATAGTTGAATAGTTGAAAGAGTGTTCAGTAAAGGTTAAGGAATTGCAGTTTAAATTTAAACTGAGCACTGATGGTGTAAATGTGTGGGAGATTATGATCTGGCCCAACTGATGAGTGCTGGTTCTGCATGAAATATGGGTGATTATTTATCTTTTTCACATGTATGTGGTCATGTGAACCAGTTGCATGAGATTAAGTAGAGGATCAAATCCTCCTAATTATATATATAAAGAGAGAGAGAGAGAGAATGGCAGAAAAGAAGAAAATAAAGATATTTGATATTTTATTCACTTTTATATTTAGGAATTCAAATATAAATAATCATTTAAAACTAAAATAGGTTTTTAATATTTTCAAGATTATATATTTTTTAAATTTAAAATAAAAATTTTATATTTTTAATATTATATCTCCTTATCTGCTTTGTTAAAAATTATAAGTGGAAATTATTTTTTGTTTTTGCTTTTTTAAAAAAAAATATTAAAATGTAAATGTTTTGTCAAAGTTTAAAACATATTTTAATTTATGAACAATTTTTATAGATTTTATTTTTATTTTTTTTCTTGTAAATATTTTTCTTATAAAATATTTTTCTTGTAAAAATTTATTCTATATATATAAAATTAATATAAATCGCAATATATAGAGGTGCAGTAGTTGCTATCTAGAGTAAATTCATCCCTGAAGAGAGTTGAAGACAAATTTTTTCCTGAGTTTAAATATGGAGGCATAATGGAATCTGAAAGAGGGGTGAGGTATGGATGAACTAGCCCAAATTCATCTAAATTTAACATGTAAACTTAAAGCTAGCCCATTGGAGGTAGATACAATCATAAATTAGGTACTTCATTATGTCATTCACAGCATCATACTTGAAGACCCTAGGTCTGACTGTAGTGAGATGTGTTCCCCCTCTTCTGGTGAAAAACCTGGACCATTACAGTATATAATTATTAAATTATAATTAATGTAGTTTTATTTATTGTATAAAATTATCAAAGCAGAAATTAATCTCTGATAATGTGCTAGTTCTTAAATATTATAAATCTCTGTGCATTCACCCATTATGGAAAGCTGTATAAATTAATAGCAATTAAAATGGCTTAGTGATTTCGAGAAAATGAATTTCTCATAATCATAGATTGTTGTGACTCATTTATTGGAACAATTCTATGTATATAATATGTAAACTTTAAGCAAATGAGTCAATTAGCCCATCTTTTTAATATAGCAAAACATGCTTCTTTATAATTAATGGTGAAGGAGTCTTTTACTATGAAGTAAGCCTCCTTTACCTTATGTTTAATATCATGCCTCTCAATATAAACTAATTTTTCAGAGGTGGGTTTGAACTCATGTCTGAATACTTTTTGGTGTTGTACAAAAATTGAAGTACATTCTGGGTTAGTATGTGATTTGTTGTACCTGTACTTGTGCTGTGACAACCTAGTAGCTATGGTAGTTCTGGTCTCATCATAATATGAGGTTTTGCATCCATTTTGAGGGCATGCAACATACACACAGTCTGTAGGGTCTTATCAAAAGCTATGGTGTCTTTAGTGTTGTTAATAAGCCTATTAGTTGTGAGAGGTGTATGAAAACTCAGACAAAAAATCCATAGAGAAAGTCGTATAGAATATCTTATGTAAAGAGGGCATATAAGGCAACAACAGTCATGGTTTGTTATCTCTAACTCTGTGTGTTCCTAGATTATTAATAAAATGTCTAATCTTATTATAAATTATACTGCACTTGTACTCTCATTTGATTAGATCATTAGTATAATTAATCATGTTAGCCCTACTATCTGCCTCGAATTTACACAAATGGTAATTTCTAAAAAGAAACGAGGCTAACTTGTGGGACAAGAGTTTATATGAATCGGGGTGAATCTGTCCATGAACTTCTGGTGGCTTTATGACCATTTCATAGTTAAGTGTATTTCCTTCTCTGTGTACATTAATATCCAAATATTTTACTTCTTGGTTTACATCTTCCCATGTGATGTTTAAATCCAAGGATGTGTGCGTTTATATCTGATTTTTGATTTGCTCAACAACATTTACTGGAGCAGCAATAAACAAGTCATCCACATACCTCGTATATACTATATGATTATCTATTATGTTGTATTTAGATAATACTTGTTTTTCATAATAATTCAAATAAATGCTAGTCATGATTAAGGTAGTTTGATGATTCAAAGAGTGAATTGTTGTTTCCATCAATCCCATTAAATGAGCCTACAAAATGTTACAACATTTTTACAATTGTAAAACTTTATCAACAGAATTTAATTCTCTAAAATTAAAAGAACCTATTTTTGTGATTGTAATTTATTTTACTGATATTTATTATCAATGATATTTTTAACCAATTTCAATATATCTATAAAGAACAAACAGTAGTTTAGTGTTTCTATAGTCAATGCAATTAAATTGCAATGAGATTAAAAGTGTTCTTAACTCCATTGTGCAAAAAAAAACCTGGTTCAAATTCCTTTACTTTACAGCAATCTTAGTCACTTATTATTATGATAGTGACATATATGCCATTACGGAAGTGACAAGCAGTGGCAAACTGAATCTGATACTGATCAACGATTATTGCTTGTTAGTAGTACTAAGTTGATTAATTCCATTATACCTATACAAAAGCATATGTAATTATGTGTGTGACTATAAATAAGAGTTTTATTTTAAAAAAGATTGCTTATTTTTATCATAAAACTCAAATCAGATCATGTTGTTAGAAAATCTTTTAAATAATTGTGTGACAATACTTTGAAACATTGAATTAATAATTCAACTATCGTCCTAAAAATAAATTCGTTTGTTTTCTGTTGAAATAAATGAGAATGAAATAGTAAAAAGATTAAAATCAAGCCCGATTAATGAGATATACTTTTACGTCAAAAATTGCATTGTACATGGATTATTTTATTTCTCACAGGAACTTCTTATGAATTCCCAAGCAACAAACCATTAGATTATCTATCTAATAAATTATACGTAAACAGTAATAAAATTTAATTAAAACTGATACACACTCACTTTTATATATATATGTGTGTGTATGTGAGTGACATATAAGTTAAACAGTTTTAATTAAATTTTATTGCTTCATTAGTTGGATAAACACAAACTAAAAAAAAATAAATACATACATATTGATAAATAAAGTTCCACACCCAAACAATAAAATAATTTATAGTAATTATGTATTTACATATTTATTTTAAAATATATTTTTTTAAAACTATCAAGTTTTAACATTGATTTTGAAGATTACATTTAAATTAAATTACTTTTTTTCTTCTATATATTCATAAATAAGACATTGATGCATCAAAGAATATATATATATATATTAAATACATCTCGAATAATATGTAAAGAAATCTGGAGAAATGTCTCCACCAATCATCATCCGTTAAACATTCATGATTCGATTGCTATTCATTGTAAAAGAAATTGACAAATCGATATGTAGAATGTATTTATTTCAGATAATAAATCATCATCTATTTTAAAGTAAAGCTAATTTTTATTTTCTGTATGTCAACCAAGCAATGATTATCTAATCAATGTCCAGTAATTCGAGCTGACATCTCGCCAATTTCCTTAATATATTTTCTCAGTATTAATTTATTTATTATATATGTATGATACACGTTTATATATAAAAGATATTACATATTTGCACATCATATAGTGATATTATTTTGGGTTCTCTTGAATATGTATATCAGTATGGACTATATTGATTTTACTAGGGGATAAAACGTCAACTTATCTCACCATTGCTAACAAAATAGCAAATAAAAATTTGAAATTTCAACAATATATTTATATAGCCTACTTTCCAGTGCCATTCATTAATCAGAAATATATATATGCCATTAAGATAATATTACACTTTTCTATAATGAGAATGAGTAAAATTTAACTATATTATCATCAGATCATCTTCCCAGACTCTACAGGCATGGTTTTTTTTTTCAAAAATTAATCGTTTTCTTAATTTTAGCAATAATACAGTGAATGTAAATATAAGTTAAGGTTTTGATCTAGATGTAAACTGATAATACGTTTAAGGTCATCTTTTTGATTTTGATTTTCATTCATTACAAATAATTTATGAAATACTTTGTTCAATTTTATTTATTAAAAAATTCTCTACTGTAATTAGATATAATGAATGGTCTAGGTAGACTAAGTTAAAATTATTAATATATGTAAAATTAATTTATGTACGTATTTGTGTCCATGTGTTTTTTAATGCGTGCATACACATTTGCAAAAGAAAATTATGCAGCAATTACATTTCATATTGTCAGCCACAAAAATAAAATGAACAATAATTTGATGTGTAAAAATGAATGTAAAATACTAGACTCATCTTTTACTATTTTAAAAAGATATTGATCCGTTATGTTTTGCTGAAAAATATTATTTATTTAATATATATATTAAGGCTATAACCTTAAGACTATGTACCTACATACAATGGTAGAGATCCCTATAAACCTTTAATACAAGATTAATAAATGACAAGAGGGGGCATTCTTATCTACAACCTACTTTTTAATTATATAGGTGAATCTAAAACATTTTGATTTGAGAGGGAGAAGCTATTAACTACTTCACTGAGTAAGTCCACAATTTCTATACTAAGCGAAATATTTCAATTTACAGCGAGTCAGTGTGAATCTCTTACAATTAGAAATTTTTAAGACAATTTAAAGTTGTAATTAATAATTTGTTAAGTGCATACTTATTACATATGTAATATATATTAAGGCTATAATCTTAAAACTATACATATGTAACGAGTATGTGCTTAACAAATTATTAATTACAACTTTAAATTATTTATTTAAGTGAAAATCTTTCAAATGATTTTTTTTTTAAGTTACATTGTAAATGTTAAACTTCAATAATAAAAAATTATATAATCAAAACCTTACATAACAATATGTTTGTAATACTTCTTTTACCACTAATAAAATTATTTTATAATGCAATTATGTCTTTTTTATAGTCATTACACTGATACTTATCTGGAAGATTTATATACCTTCCAATTGAAGATAATTAGATACAAAATTACCATGTAACATTATATATCTTGATAGTTTAAATATGAACTGGCTGCCCTAAAAAAATTCTTAAGTTACTTGGAAAATTATTAGCTAACTTTAAACCAGATTTTGGCAGTCCTCAATGTAGAAGGCTTTCATAATTGTAATATAACAAGTAAGCATTGCAGATAATGGTTTTAAATGAAGAATTTATATTGTAATCTTGATAGTTTTTTTTTAGTTGATTAGAAATGTTTGTATTTTATTTTATTTTTTACATCATGTTATTCTAGAACCAACAGATCTTTCAGGTTATTTGCTTAATAATGGATTTCTTCAAATTGTATACACTGCTTTTATTATCATAGCATCATGTAGCCATCTTTTACCCTTTATGCTGCTCAAACTTATAACGTGACAATATTCAACCATTATAAAATTTTGTAATGAAGCTAACCAATTTCCAAGCTGCTTATATAGGATGGAGGGAGATTGACTTTATTTAATATATTTTCAATATATTCTTTCCAACTAATAATGATCAATAACCAAAAAATAATTTAAAAAATTTGTTTTATACTATGATTTAAAATCTATTGATTGCTGTATTTACCCTAGACAGCTTTAGAATTTATAAAGTGGATTAATGCAATTTATTAAGATATAAATTGTAAACTAGAGAAATCGTGTGTTGACTTTTCAGTATAATTCGTTTTTGGCAAAACATCACAGAAATAATAGCAATTAATTCAAACTTTTTAGAATTGAAAGGAAAATAAAAAAAATAAGAATGTCACCAATGTTAAAAAGAAGTTGTAGCAATATTAAAGATAACTAAGGAAAGAATGATCTCATTCTTAGATAATGAGTCAATATCTAGTATATATTTTATCTATTTCAGCTTAGTAGTAAAGTAATGGATTTGAGAGATAAAGATTCCAGCATTAAAGCTTAACTTGTCACCTCTGATATTCAAATGTCACAAATTCAATATTATACTTAATTTTAAAAATTTAAAGTATTTGAATCTCAAATCGTTAGCTTAGATAATATAAAATAATAAAGATTGACATTGGGTTTATGTATGCAAAGCCAATTCTCCTCACTAACTTTTAAAACCATTAGTCAAAAACTAAGCTGGAAATTTGATAGCATTGCTATATGTGTCCATTGATGGCTTAAGCTTTCAATATATAACTCTGGAATAGAGTATTAGATAAGTTATTGTTTGTATAATTCTGTAAAATAATAATAACTTTTTTTTCTGAATAGCTGTTTAGAATTATTTCTAAATAGATGGCTACTACTACATTTGTTTGATAAAAATAATTTTTTAAAAAAATTATTATTTTAATCAATAGTTAAAATTTTTACCCTCAGGATTATAACTTTACCAAACAATATATATAGTGTCTATTAAATAAGTTATATTTTCTGATGACAGATCTGTCAGATTATTTAAATTGGATTTGTAATTGTGTATGTCGAAGCACAGATGTCAAACAAACAATCAGAAAAAAATATTTACTACCGTTGACAAAACTAAATATAGATTTAACTCTACAGTGATGTCTTGTTTTATTGCTGAAACCATTTACGTTTTTCCCTCTAACATTGAATCAATTATTATTCTTTTAAGAATGTTTTGCAAATGAAATATTAAGTGTGAAACAACAATACGACAAAAACACATCAGATAATTTTTTCCCATATTTCTAATAATTAAGTGTCTACAGAGTTAGCAAACTTACTTAAGACAATTGTGACACACACACATATATATATATTACATAAAACACATTAACACAATATTCAAGAAAAGTAATAATAATGTATATATATTAAATAAAAAGATTATTTAATGGAAAAAAATATAATTATTTTTTAAAAATAAATTAAAAGTCTGTTAGAAAATAAACAAAGAGAAAAATATAATATTATAATGTAGGAATTTTAGATTTTCTATTTGAAAACTTAATTCATCTATTCTTTTAATTAAAAAAAATTCCAAAATGTTATGATAGATTATGAAAACAAAAGAAATTAGATTGTAACTTGAAATATATAAAAGTAACTATTAAGTTGCTTAGTGAAAAGAATTTAATTGTACAAGTAATTATTGAAATGATTTAATTAGATGTCTAATTAAAGATCAAAAATTATCTGATCAGGAGGAATTGTGACTTATTAAAACCAACTAATTAGACACTAAGTTTAATCAGTATGTAATTTAAAAAAAAAAAAATTAACTAATTAATCAAAAGAATTTGAAAAACTAATTAATAGATGGGTTGTCTCAGACAATGGATGACAAAGATATACATTTTTATTGTTCTTTATTCTGATGAATTTTACTGAGAATTATTCTGTTAAATTTTTTATTAAGAGTCCATCATCCAGTTTTCTGTCAGTTCAATTATGGGCTATACTCATTCTACTATTAGTGTGTCATACAAAGTTTCCAGTGCATTAATCAGAAATGTATATTTATATATGTGTACATCTTAACCTTATCATGCACTGCTAAACCACAGAGAGGTGTTCATTTAATGTTCACCACTCAACTTCTTCTACAGCTGACATCCTCACATGTAGAAGATATATACCCATAACTATAGGAAGTTACTGCCAAACAAGACCCAAGCTATGTGTTGCTCCAGGAAAAAGGAGCAACCAGCTTCCAATAGAAGCTAAGAATGGCCACTAATGAACTCTATTAATGTTCAAAAGGATAGAAGTGCACTCAAAAAACAATGCTAAAACAAAAATCTAGGTAAATATAAAGATAGTAATAAATTCAAAATCTAGTCAATATTCTTTTTTAAACTTTACAAACTAAAAGTAATTGGGTTTTTGCCCCTATTTAGAAATGGATTAATCCATAACAAAGAGTTCTATAATTAACATGATTTAATTTACTTTTTTATTTTGATTATTGTTTTAATGATTTTTTGTGTGTAAATAAACATGTTATTTTTAATTTGTTAATTTTGGCTTAGTTATCTCTTTCCATACCTCACCATGTAACATTTAATTACTATATAATATTATTGTTAATTTAGTGTTAATTATATATGTGCATTTCAAATATACTCAGTCAGATAGCCTAAGTAAAGGCAGTTTCTTGCCCTTTATTCTAGTTAGGTAAATCAAGTATTGGTAGCATTTTCAAACCCTTCTTTTGCTGATATCTAATAAGTTTTGCTTACATGACACCCGGAAATTATCCCAATACAAATAAAAATATCCACAGAAGAGGTGTTTGATTCGTGCAGCTATAGAGAGAGCACAATGATTTGAAAATGTGGCTGCAGGTTGTATATTTTATATCATCTCAGTCTGACCATTGGTATGGCTAATATGTAAAGAATATTAACCATATTAACCCCTCTGCTTGGATAATGGGACCACAAATACATAAGACAGTTTAATTAAGATCATGTTAGTATTGTTAGCAAGTTTCCATTATATATATATATATATATATATATATATATATATATATATATATTTACACATGTGTAACATTGTACAATTGAGCTTATGTGTATAAGAAAGCTGTCTATATATATATTTATGTCTTGCATTAATATTTATAAAAGTTATTAGATATCTTACAATAAATTAATTAAAATACTTGCAATACAAATTTATATTTTCATTTTGTAATAACTTAAATTTAATATTTATACACACTTATGTGGTTTGTTACAGTGCAAAATAAAGTTCAAGAGTATATGTTTTCTATACTCATTCTCAATTGAGTACATTTTCAAAAAAAATTTAGCTTGATTAATTATAGAAAAGATTTTCAGAGCAACTAATCATACAATTATAATAATGTCAACACACAGGCTATATATATATATATATATATATATATATATATATATATATATATATATATATGGCTTTATTAATTTAATATAAGACACTTTCATAAAACAATTTATGTTTTATATAAAATTATAAATCCATTAAAAAAATCACGGTTCGCTACTCTGAAAATAAACTGCACAATCTCTTAGAAATAATGATGAATAATATTGTCCCAACATTTATTCTCCAAAATTGATTTATAAAGACTTAATAATATTTAATTTAATAATTAAAAATATTATGGAAAATGTATTTTATCTTTATCATAATACAATGATTATAGTAAGATTACCAATCAGCAAATTATTTGGCCCCCAACATTCCAGAGTGTATTTTATTATTTTAGTATTTTCAAAAGAAAATTGTAATTTTTAGTAATTTATTTACATATTTAAGCTTATGCAATACATTGGTAAATATTTATTTTAAACCAAAACTATGTGATTGCAATTATATTTTATTTGAAAATTTTTGTTTTTGAGAAGACAAGCCATAAAAATGTAAATTTCTGGTAAATAAATGTTTTTGTAAAATTTTAATAAGTTTAATTTTAAATTTGAAAACATAATGTTATTCTTTTACGATGTCTCAACTAAAATTTGTACACTATTTTAAAAACATAATTCACACAAGAAATATTTTGTTTACAGTCTAATACAAAAAGGGCAAATATAACAAGTTATAACTAGGGTGGACTTAAAATGAGGTAACTAAGGCTTGAATTTTTCTAAAAACATCTAATATTTAATAGTCTAGCACCTAATTACTATTATTACCACTTATATTTTAATATGAGACTTTTGATTTTTAAGGTGCTTTAAAAAATCAATTGACTTAGTTGTTAAAAGTAAATATATATTTAAATCATTTAAATGCTGAGATTTCCTCTAGCATATTTAAAAATGGAGCATCAATTTCACATATAAAACAAAAAATGTTATATTTCTGTGCTATATAATATCAAATATATAATGATAATCTGGTATCCCTGTTACTTTATCCAACTTCTAATATATATATATATAGACCAGCCCTTCAAGCCCTGTTACTTTATCCAACTTCTAATATATATATATATAGACCAGCCCTTCAAGCAGAGTGGAGAATACCGTTGATCAACCCATGACCATATTGAGCTATACAAATTATAACATGACTATATTTGCTGACCATGGCTCATCTTGACTGCTGAAATCAAACTCCTGAATCAAACTCAGGTGTCAACCAATCATATATTATATACATGGCATGCTTCAGATGACAGGCACACAATCTGCTTCTTGACATATCCCAGACTATCTCATACTCTGTCTCAGAGTCCAGCACATTTAATTTAACACATACAAAATAACTATACACTTAAATTACTGATGATGCAATGACAAGACAGGGGTAGAATACACCAAATAATACTTAAGCACGCATTAATATTTATTCATGTACAGACATATCTAACATAATATAAAATAACACAATAATACAAAAATTTACATAAAAAATATAAGTGATTAATCAGGCTAAATTTTATCATATTTCTTTGTTAAAAATCATTTCATTTAAAGATAAAGTGTCTATGAACAATTATTATGAAAAAATATATGACCTAGGTTTTCATGATACTGAGATGGCACAGTTCATTTGGTTTTGGTTTGCAACAGTGTTACTTTGTTACTTTCCAACTGTTTGGCTTCTTGGTCTCCATCAATGGTTCCAGGGCTTGTTTTCCATTCTTTGTCTTGACAATGGGAGAGAAAGTTTGTGGCAGTGTCAATTTCATGATGTTGACATTAGTTTCCAGTGAGATTTCAGGCATGGATAGTTGACTTACAGAGGACTTTTGAAACCTGAAACCCAGTCAAACACTTCTAAAATGATCTAGCAATGTATTTTTTTAGATCTGCAGCATCTGCAATGATATTCTCTGCAGCAGTAATGAATGGTTATATTCTGTTCTTAGATTTCTAGATCTCTGGATCAATTAATAATGTACAGACTTAAGAGCAGAATAATATGATTACAAAATGAAGGCCAGAATAAATAACAATAGATGGTGGTGACTTTATATACCTCTATCTCTCATTGTTTATTTTTATCTTAACTTGAATTTAGCTTTTAATTAATTTTACCTTTCTTTAATTAATTGATTTTTACATTTGCTTTAATCTAATTTTTTCTTAGATTAATCAACTATCTCATTGATAATTTATATAGTTTATAATTATTTCAATTATTAATTTCAATTTTATTATCAGTCAGTAATCTTGCAAACTTAATTGCATTACAAAGCTTTTACTAATTAATTTTTATTCTAACTTCCTCTCTTTACTTATTTTTATATTGTAAAAGAAGAGTTTTAGTTTTTCTAATTCTATCCCAACTTGCTTTTAATAAATAGCTTTATTCTCTCTTTTTTTTTTAAAAAAAAATATAATGCAATCCTTTTTTTTTATTTTTACAAAAGTACATTTTAAAACTATTTAAATAATTGTGTCTTTAAATATTTTTTCAAATAAATTTGATCATAATTATTTAAAATTATGACATATGTAATGCAGCTACATGTAAGTTTTATATGTCCACTAGCATTACAATATATATAATCTTTTCATGGTTATATGATGTAAATAAAGTAGTTTTGGGGTTAACTCATGTGTTATTTTTCTTATTTCCCAATGTTTCAATGGAATAGCATCGGCCATTGTTATAGTTAACATTTAAAAAAAAGCATTAGATCTCAAATAGTAACAAGATTGACTGTGAGGTAAAGAGTGAGAATGAGTATGAAGTGCTTGCACATTTAGAATATGTAGATTAACAAAAACAAAATTTTCAGTTTCACAATTAATTGATTTCAAGTTTATGTTAAAAGAAAGTGATAAAATATGTGGTCTCCATAAGTCTGGAACACACTGTGCTTCATCATCTCTATTTAAAGCAGTAGGTCTCTTTAATATTTCAATTATCTCTCTCCTGGTTTTTAAATCATACTTTTCCAAATTAGCAAGTATTTTAGTAATATCAAAATCAGGTTTGTGGCCATTTTAACCAGGAGGTAGTTAATTGGTCACAACCCTGATTTTGATAATGCTAAAATACTTGCTAATTCGGAAAAGTATGATTTGAGAACCAGGAGGGAGTCAATTGAAATATTAAAAAGACTAACTGGTTTAAACAGAATTGATGAAGCATAACATATTCCAACCTTATGGAGACCATGTATTTTATCTCTTTCTTTTAATATAAATTTGAAATCAATTAATGGTGAAACTGAAGAAAATAAACATATTGTTTTTGAAATCAATTAATAGTAAAACTGAAGAAAATAAACATATTGTTAATCCACATATTCTGAATGCTTAACTACTTCACACTTAATCTCATTTTTTACCTCACACTCAGTCTCATTACTATTTGAGATCTAATAGTTTTTTTTTTTGAAAAATTAACTTTGACAATGGCGAATGCTATTTCATTGAAACATTGAGATGTAATTAAAAATAAGACATACTTTAATTCAAAAACTACTCTCTCTCTCTCTCTCTCTCTCTCTCTCTCTCTCTCTCTCTATATATATATATATATATATAAAATGGATAATATATATATATATATATATATATTATCCATTTTATTCCACAGTATATCCATCTTTTCATTGTGAAGTTTAGGTCAAATTTCAGATAAAACAATCCTGGCAAGTAACTTTTAAAAATTAGAAAATCATTTTCAAGAAGTTCCCAAATATATTATTTTTTTAACTCTCTTTTGCAAAATACTTTTAAAAATATCAATTAGTTTTTTGCAAATAAAACTATAAGAAAGTATTAAAAAAAATTGACTAAAATAAAATTTTAAAGTACTATCTCTTCGATAGCTACTAATATATCTTTCTCTGGTTTCAATCTATTTTTAATCTCCCCTGATACCCCCGTGCAATTCATATTTATAGTCTGTAAAAATACCTCATTTGATTGGTTGATTCTTACTTTTAGTTTGAGAACAAATTTACATATTTTCAATTTTTTACAGAATTGAATTTCAAAATTACAAATTATGACGTAATTAACTTAAAATATTATTTAAAATACTACTTTTAAATCAATTATTATTTTATTAAAATTATTTAAACATTTAAAATAACTTTTAAAATAACTTTAATAACTTATTCCATTCTTAATATTCCATTTATCTTGCTTTATTTAAACAAAATATTTAATTTTTATATTATGAGTGTATTCATCTTTATAATACTATTTTAAAAATATTATATATGATAGTTATCTTAATATTTATCATTTGCTTTATGCTAGGTGATAATTCCATCCAATTCTGAAATGCAATCTTTTAAAATATTTTAAACTTTGTTATTAATTCAAACAAGCAGTGTATGTGAAAGTATGCATTATACAAGTCACATGATCAATAACTTTGACAGACGATTTTCAATCTATTTCTCTGCCTAGACTAATAAAATTGATACACTTATTATATTAAATAAAATAATTATAAAAATTTGGAAAAATAATTTAAAATATAGAATTAAATACAATTCTCACCATCATAAAGTTTATTTTTAAAAATATAGGATATTTATTAGTGTGTTATTTAATATGGCCAGCTTTTACAACCATATGCAACAATATTTAAAGCTTTACATAACTATTTTTTAAATGATTCGCTATAATTTTAAATACTACGTATTTGCTTTAGCCTCAAATTGTACTTTAAAAATATAATCGACAAACTATAATTAATGTATTAAAATAATATATTCTAAAATTTAAAATTTTTAGTAATTGACTGTTATGAACTATTACTGACCTATAGAAAAGGGCACAATATATATAACAATAGAATCCTTATGTGAGGTTTTATGTTAAAAAAATTGTTTTAAAGTGTCTATTTTAGTTTTGCACAAATTCATTTTATTTTAAAACTTTTACATTTCATAAAAAAAAAAGATCAATAAAATATTTTTAGATCATTTATGTTAAAGTACAAATAAATAATAAAATATCAAGAGAATCATGATCATAAATTAAAATATCCATAATAATCATTTAACTGTGTTATTTATTTACACTTGTATGTAGATTAATAAATATTTCTGTGATAAATGGGAGTTATTTTACTATAATCAATTGTAATAAATTTTATATAAAAATTAATTAAGATATTTTTAAAATATATCAAAATAAATATTTATTTAATGCCTGGTAATGATAAATTGGTGCCAAACATTATATGTGACTCTCCATATATAAAGATAATAAAGTACCCATTTGCATGCAAGGTATTCTAAAAATGACCTAACAAAGTTGCAGGTATTCTAGAAGGATTTCACTATCTAAATTAAAATTTCGTTTATTTCAAAAATAATCTTCAGAAGATCTGGACATCTTGTTTGTTCATGAACAAATTTATTAAATGAGTGATGTTTAAAAAAATATGTCTAAAAACTAATAGAATAGGAGATGTTGCTTGATGCTTTTCAGAAATACTGCCAATATATCTGCCAAGATTATTTTAATATTTAATGAGAATAACAATCACCTTAATAATGATTTCATTATTAAAAAAATTGTTAAAAGAAAAAAATCATCCTACCTAAAAAATAATAAAAGTTACCACTTTTAGAAAAAAATTTCAGAAAATAACTGTTGACACCTATAAGGATCAACCAAGCATTAACATTTTCAAGAACTGTCTGATCTTCATTCAACTAAAACAGTAGACATGTAAGGTTTTTTTAATGTCTTAATGTAGTTTAGTTGAATTTAAAATTGCTTTTCTGAATTTCTTATTGGCTTTGAGAAAATCAGAACAAAAGTGTTATTTGCAAGCATTTCAAATATGGACTTTTAAATTGAATTTTTTTTAATAAAAACTTAACTAAAAATTTTTATTTGCTATTGTCATACTATTTTTTTTATTTATTTATTTTAGAACTCCCAAAAAAAATTGTACATACCAGATAAACTAAATTATATTTTTTGAAATTATATATATATATATATATATATATATTGAAGCAGATATATATATATATATATATATATATTGAAGCAGATGATCTGATGCTCAGATCCTGCTTCACAGCCCACATCCAATCTCCTACCACATAACCGCATTCAAACTCGTCCTTACACACATATACACATAACCAATAATATATTTCTTTATTCAAGAGTATAAAATAATGTAAACATATATATTTCAATTTAATATTTAATGTAATAATAATATTCTCATGTGTATGCGGGCGTAAATAATAAATATATATGTATATTTTAACGTAGGAGATTGCGATTGAATTAATATTATATATATAAGATATATATGAAACTTACTATTTTTTCCATATATAAGTTTGTCACCAGAAGTGATGCAATCTTGTTAGTAAGTCTCTCGAAAAACAATAACCCGGAAGACCCTTTTGATTAAAATAGAAGATTACAAATTAGTAATAATAGAATAAACCCATTAGTGGAAATTGTCCACGCTAGCTTGTTTTAAAATCACAAGATGTATTTTAAAACAATCGTTCGAGAAACTGATAACAAACTTGCATTGTTTCAAACATCTTACCAGATAAGAGTATCCGGCCAAATGTTTCCAAATGAAAGCTAAGTGCTCAAACCGCCTCAGGTCCAGCAGTAGTTGCCTAGTTACAGTTTCAAAATCAAAAGTATAAATACTGCTGGATTTGAATCCACAAAGAAGAGGAGATAATTAATTAGCCATGCTGCTAAAGATAATCCACGCCCGATGCAATTTTGATGCAATGTGTTCTGAGTAATAAAATTCGCCTTATCCCTCCGTTCTAATATGCTGATCCCAGGAACGAAGCTTCCGTACTCTGTGCTACTGAACTATATATATATTTTCCAATGAAATGAAGTGCTATCCAAAGCCATCCCGCTACCCTAGATCTAGTGATAATACCGACGGACTGATTCCTAATGAAATGCGTTTCACGATAATCAAGGTAAAGAACTCTGACCGCTAATAATTCTTAAAATCCTGCCTTCTCTGTAATGTAATGTGTATTTTAAACTCTATATCTTTTAAATGTCTTCAAATATAAATATATATAACTCTATATAACTAATTTATGCTAAGCCTCTTATATAAATGTCTTTTTCTTTTCTTTTATTTAAAAGCGGCCAACAATTTTTTATTAATGTTTTTATGTATTTCTATTTAAAGTTAATGCCAATAATATTCTAAAATCGCCAGCATATAAATTATTTTGTTTTCCCCACCCATCATTTACTGGGTAAATAATTTCTAATTGATAAAAACAAGTCTTATTCGGCTTGCCCAGATGCTCGCGATTTTAGAAAATAAATTAATTACATTTTCATGTTTACTGTTGAAAAACAGATTTGACATCTGTTTTTCCAATTCTCCATCCTAAATAATGCGCTACCCTTTATTTTTCAACTACAAGTATATATGTGAATTTCATCTTAGCTATTACGTCCACCCTTTTATTTTATAATCAATTAATGTATTTTTCACAAGAGCATAAGTCAACCAAAACTAAGATTTAATGTGTAAAAAAGTAATGAATAATATTAAGTAATATAATGTAAGGGGGGAGGGGAACCTTAACTTTTATTCTATATTTATGTGTGTAATTATTATCCCTGTTTGTTTAAAGTGAAGCCATGTCATTACGCTGAATAGTTCATCATAATTTGTGGGCAATAAATACGTCCCAATGATCTTTAATTTCAGAAATATATTTATGTTTTATTAATAAGCGTTTAGTGCATAAAGGCCATTCTATTTATATATATTTGTGCTTCTTTCTTACATGGAGACAACCGCAAAGTTGGACTCCATCGTCGTCTCTCTGTCCTTAAACCAGGCTGTAAAAACCACCTGGGGGACATCCACGGTCTTACGAGCATGCTTTATACGGGGATGGCTCTGGAAAAACTAGCCCAATAGGCATAGCCGGCCGCCCTTTCGTTCGTCAAACCGACCCTGCCAACGTTTGCAGAGGAAATCGGTCACTTCTTAAAATTCGCGAAGCACACTCCAGGATCCATAAAAGGACCGACCCAAGAAGCCACCATGCACACACCACTTTCCCTCATCTTATCACTCACCCAGAAGTATTCATAAGCCGTAATGAAATGATTTATTTAAACAAACATATTGCCGTTAGTTTAATATAAATAATAATACGATAAATTTAGTATCGTTTGTATAAATTGTTCATTACTCATCCCACGCATTAATTATCTAACTTTCCAAATTAATCCTCATATTAAATGTAAGCAAATATTATCTATGTTAAAATTATTGTTCAAAGTAATCAAATGCTCTCTTTTCGTTTCTGGGGGTGTGATAGCATTCTGATTATATATTTTTATAGCGTTAATTTATTCCAAATACATATATATTATTGGCATTGCCGCAATTCAAATGTTATTGTATAAAATGATTCAAATAAATATCTATAGTAATCCTGAGGCTCACGTCGGCTAAATTACCCGACATAATTATTGTTAATAAATATTAAATATATCTACATCAAACTCGAATCAATGCTTTCTTTAGTTAAGATAGATATTAAGTTACTTCTTAAGCTTAAATATGATTAGATGATCTCCGCTCTACACATAATTAATATGTTATTAAATTAGTCTATCACGAGTTAGTCCTGAGTCTTATTGTGTCTCCGATGATCGATGCCGGCGGATGAGAAGTGGATTAATCGATGTCATCGGGATTGTTGCTCATAATGTTATAGATCTGGGAAATAGGCAAATAGGGCAGAATCCATGAGTGTTCCTGACCTGTGTATCTTGCGCATGATTGGATTCGGGGTACTTTTGCCTAGATGCTAGATCTTGTTACGTGAACATACAAATCCGACCGGCACAGATTTTTTTTTCTTTTCTCCGGGTTTGGCATGTCAACGTGGAGCTTCGAAAACAAACACCCATATACCTGAGATAGTAATAGATAGCGATAGATATAACATATGTTTTAAAAGGGAATGTTTTTTTTTTTTGAAAAAAAATTTTTTTTGAAAAATTTTTTCGGACACCCAGCTTAAAATTTTTTTTTGGTACACACTTCCTGTGAGTTATTGTCAATATAAATATATTTTCTCTCAGAAGTCATATATAAAAATATGTTTTAAAGAAATAATACGTCATATACTAAATATTTTTTCATATAAAAATTTTAAAAGTTTTTTTTCATTTTCACGAATATATAAAATAAGTTAGGGGCAATTTTGCTTTGTTTTCTTTCACGCATGTGATTTGAATGATGATGATGTTATATAGTGTTTTATTCCTTGTCCGCAAATGTTTTATCACATGTATAATCCTCATGAGTTTTTAAAAGAAGTAACAGCTTTTAAGGGGCTCTTACTTTCAAATTAATTAAAAATAAATATGTGCTTTTCCATAAATAATGTTCCTAGTTTTCATATACATGTAAGTTTCCAATGATAAAAGAGTGACAGCTTTTAAGGGGCTCTCATTCCTATAAAATAAAATGAGTTGTTTTTTTTTCTCAAATAAAAGTGAATAAGATGTTGTGTAATATTTTTTTCTTGGTCATAGACGTGAAACTGCATGCAAGATGTCCCTAAATAAGATAATGTTAGTTTTAAAATAACCTCCACAGATAATAAGATAAAACGTATGTTTTAAATAAAAGTCTTTATATAATATGTTCCATGAATGATTTAATAAAACATAAAAGTATTTCAAGTTTACCGTAAAATAAAATAGTGTTAGCATTTAAGGGGCTTTACATTTGTAATTAAGATAAAGTATATGTCCTAAATAGTAGCGTTTTGTATAGATAAAAGTTTCTGTAAATGATGTTAAATAAAGTATATTCCGAGTTTTTATGTAATCAAATAAGTGATAGCTTTTAAAGGGTTTTTCACAGTTAAAATAAAAAGATGATAAAAAGTGTGTGAGATATAATAATTTTTTTTCTCGCTTTAATAATTCAATAAATATAATATACCCAAGTTTTGAAGTGTGTACTAAAGTAATATATAATAATCTGTTTAATAAATGCTTTAAATAATGATCCATATAATTTTAATAAATGTTCAAATAATGATATTTCTAAATCTAAGAGAATTAGTGTCAGCTTTTAAGGGGCTGTCACATTTAAACATAAAAAGATAGCAAAATAGTGTGTGCGTTAAATAATATAATGATTTTCCCAAATGTTTTAAATAATGACGTTGAATATAAAAATGTTTTCGTGTTAATACATCTTTTAAATAAATATTTTAAATTTATAATATGTTCAAGTCCGAGAAAGTTAAATAAGTGACAGTTTTAAAATGCTTTTAATGATAAAAATAAAATAAAAGATTCTAATAATCGCAAAAGTGCAGAATTTTTTTTGAAATGTTTTAATAATATTAATGCGTATCTAACGGTCGTAAGTCAATGAAAAATAAAATGATATTTTGCATTACATTTTCATTCTCGTATATCAATATGTGCTGAGGCTATAATAATTTTTTTCTCTGTTAGAATAAATGTATAACTATTTAAATATAAGTCTTAGAAAGTATACAACCCAATAATAGCGGATCATCTAGTCAGAACATATAGCCCTATCGCCTGGTATTAATACCAAAATAAATTTGCCAATAGGTGATCGAGTTATCTAAAATAAAAAGAGTTTGAAAGCAATGGTTCTTAAAAGTTATATAGAGTTTTTTTGTCGGTTCAAAATAAATGTATTAAATATATCAATGCAATCGTTCATTAATCATTTTGTCAAGATGTTTCAGGTGCTGAAGAATACAACTCCCAAAACAGACCACGAGAGAAGACATAGAGAAGGCCAGGTAGAAGTTATAATAAATTCTTTTTATATATTTTGCATTAAAGAGCAGTTAGAAAACTAGATTTAGAAACAAATAATATTAAATAACCAGTAGGATAGCATAGTCATTTTAATAAATAAAAATTGAGCACAGGAGGGGAGAGCAGAGTAAGGGAAAAGTGTAGAATGGGGGGAGGAGGTGTTACTCATAGTAAAATAAAAAAAATATAACTGTAAAACTTATCTAGGTAATAAAAATAAAAATATAATTTATCTTGAATCTAAGAGATGGAGGACAGCAGTGAAGAGATGGAGCAAGGAAAGACGTTAAGGTCATGAAAAATTGTTTTAGAAAATGTCGACCAACCCAAGGAATTTGACGATCCACCCGTAACCATGGAGACCATAATACGGATGTTACAGAGGATGGAGACAAAATTTGAGAATTTAAAGGCAGAAGTTGAAAACCAGAGCTGAAAGAGTTTCGAAAGTTTAGAGGCGAAAATCGAAGGAGAAAGTAAGAAGAGGTTTGATAAGTTGGAAGCCAAAATCGAGGATGAGAGCAGGAGGATGAAGGAGTGGATGGTCAACATGTGGGATAGCATGAACAGCATCATAGAAATGAAGGCGGAGGAGGTGCAAACAACATGCCAACAAGAATGCGAAGAAATCCACAACAAAGTTGAAGGGTCTCTGGAGGACCACAAGTGCGAGACTCTAAATGCCATCCAAGACGTCAAAGAAGAACTGACAGCCAAACAGGACAAGCAAGAAGCTGCCTTCCATATATGTATCAACCAAATTAAAGTGGAAATGAATGGCATGAGGGAGGAGATCGCAAAAACCAAGGACGGTGTGAGATCGGAGGAAGGACTAGAACCAGAGAAAATGATAAACAGCAGACCCCAGCCTCCACTAGAAACCTGTGTGTCCAAAGAACCGATGTTGTACCCACTGATATCGCTGACTAAGTTCATTCAAGTCAAGACATTAAAGGGGATGTCGGAGAGAACCCGAGCATACACATCAACAGCCTGCATGAACTGTTCAAATTTCAATGAGTGCCAGCAGTAGACCAGGTGGCCCTCGCTGTCCATTATCTGCAGGGATACACCAAATCGTGGTGGGACTGCTATGAAGATAAGCCACCAGACTTTGAGACCTATTCGCTCACCCTATTGAGAACCCTTTGGAGTGAGGAGCGCCAAGATGGAATATACCATGCAATATTAAAAAAGGCCTATGGTTCCATTAACCAGGAGACCCACATGCAGTTTTTCATCAGGCAAGTGGCACGTCTCAGGTCGTTGACAGCGTTCCCATTCACGGAAACCCAAATCATTAGGGCCATACAACAGAATATGCCACCGTATGTCCAGCAGATGATGGTAGGATGTTGGGTGATGAAGATAGAGGAAATGGCCCAGTTCCTCACATCCATTGATCACTCGCCCATGGGGCAACCATCCAGACACCAACATAACTCATGGCGAGTTGAACCAAATAACTTAAAAAAATACATACCGCCAGATAGAGGGAGAAATTAAAGGAGAGGCTGGACAGATAGGACCTGATGACCCGGATATGATATGTACATGATTTTAGGATAATAATTTTTATATGTTTTTAATAGTTTTTTTATTATTAATATGTTACTCTATTAACCAAGCAGTTTTTTAATAATAGTGAATTATTTGTATATGTGTAGCGTAGTTTTTATATTATATATTATATCCAATCAATTAAGCAATTTTTTAAGGCAGTGAAAATTTTAAATATAACAGAGAGTGTAGGTTGTCAAAAGTCATAAAATTTTAATAAAACTCATAAGATTTTCTAAGATAGCAGAGAGGGCATCTCAGCTTAAATAAAATTCATAAAAACTTTTAGTAACATGACAGAGTTCGAAGATTTCAGCATAAATAAAGTCATAAAATTTCCAGAATAGCAGAGAGGGCATTATATTTATAAACAAAAATCATAAATTTTTTATATATGACAGAGAGTTAGTATACCGCAAGTGAAAATCACAAACTTCTTTAGATACAGCTCTGACCCAAAGTTGTTCTTTATTTACCTGTACATCAAGTAAAAGCTTTTTTTTTTCTTTTTTAACAATTTTTCCATTTTTTTTTTGGTAAGTTCAGGAAAATGAAGCAGATGATCTGATGCTCAGATCCTGCTTCACAGCCCACATCCAATCTCCTACCACATAACCGCATTCAAACTCGTTCTTATGCACGTATACACATAACCAATAATATATTTCTTTATTCAAGAGTATAAAATAATGTAAACATATGTATTTCAATTTAATATTTAATGTAATAATAATATTCTCATGTGTATGCGGGCATAAATAATAAATATATATGTATATTTTAACGTAGGAGATTGCGATTGAATTAATATTATATATATAAGATATATATGAAACTTACTATTTTTTTCATATATAAGTTTGTCACCAGAAGTGATGCAATCTTGTTAGTAAGTCTCTTGAAAAACAATAACCTGGAAGACTCTTTTGATTAAAATAGAAGATTACAAATTAGTAATAATAGAATAAACCCATTAGTGGAAATTGTCCATGCTAGCTTGTTTTAAAATCACAAGATGTATTTTAAAACAATCGTTTGAGAAACTGATAACAAACTTGCATTGTTTCAAACATCTTACTAGATAAGAGTATCCAGCCAAACATTTCCAAATGAAAGCTAAGTGCTCAAACCACCTCAGGTCTAGCAGTAGTTGCCTAGTTACGGTTTCAAAATCAAAAGTATAAATACTGCTGGATTTGAATCCACAAAAGGAAGGAGATAATTAATTAGCCATGCTGCTAAAGATAATCCACACCCGATGCAATTTTGACGCAATGTGTTCTGAGTAATAAAATTCACCTTATCCCTCCATTCTAATATGCTGATCCCAGGAACGAAGCTTCCATACTCCATGCTACTGAACTATATATATATTTTCCAATGAAATGAAGTGCTATCCAAAGCCATCCTGCTACCCTAGATCTAGTGATAATACTGACGGACTGATTCCTAATGAAATGCGTTTCACGATAATCAAGGTAAAGAACTCTGACCGCTAATAATTCTTAAAATCCTGCCTTCTCTGTAATGTAATGTGTATTTTAAACTCTATATCTTTTAAATGTCTTCAAATATAAATATATATAACTCTATATAACTAATTTATGCTAAGCCTCTTATATAAATGTCTTTTATTTTCTTTTATTTAAAAGCGGCCAACAATTTTTTATTAATGTTTTTATGTATTTCTATTTAAAGTTAATGCCAATAATATTCTAAAATCGCCAGCATATAAATTATTTTGTTTTCCCCACCCATCATTTACTGGGTAAATAATTTCTAATTGATAAAAACAAGTCTTATTTGGCTTGCCCAGATGCTCGCGATTTTAGAAAATAAATTAATTACATTTTCATGTTTACTGTTGAAAAACAGATTTGACATCTGTTTTTCCAATTCTCCATCCTAAATAATGAGCTACCCTTTATTTTTCAACTACAAGTATATATGTGAATTTCATCTTAGCTATTACATCCACCCTTTTATTTTATAATCAATTAATGTATTTTTCACAAAAGCATAAGTCAACCAAAACTAAGATTTAATGTGTAAAAAGTAATGAATAGTATTAAGTAATATAATGTAAGGGGGGAGGGGAACCTTAGCTTTTATTTTATATTTATGTGTGTAATTATTATCCCTGTTTGTTTAAAGTGAAGCCATGTCATTACGCTGAATAGTTCATCATAATTTGTGGGCAATAAATACATCCCAATAATCTTTAATTTCATAAATATATTTATGCTTTATTAATAAGTGTTTAGTGCATAAAGGCCATTCTATTTATATATATTCGTGCTTCTTTCTTACATGGAGGCAACCGCAAAGTTGGACCCCATTGTCGTCTCTCTGTCCTTAAACCAGGCTGTAAAAACCACCAGGGGGACATCCACGGTCTTACGAGCATGCTTTATACAGGGATCGCTCTGGAAAAACCAGCCTGATAGGCATAGCCAGCCGCCCTTCGTTCATCAAACCGACCCTGCCAAAGTTTGCAGAGGAAATCGGTCACTTCTTAAAATTCGCGAAGCACACTCCAGGATCCATAAAAGGACTGACCCAAGAAGCCACCATGCATGCACCACTTTCCCTTATCTTATCACTCGCCCAGAAGTATTCATAAGCCGTAATGAAATGATTTATTTAAACAAACATATTGCCGTTAGTTTAATATAAATAATAATACGATAAATTTAATATCGTTTGTATAAATTGTTCATTACTCATCCCACGCATTAATTATCTAACTTTCCAAATTAACCCTCATATTAAATGTAAGCAAATATTATCTATGTTAAAATTATTGTTCAAAGTAATCAAATGCTCTCTTTTCGTTTCTGGGGGTGTGATAGCATTCTGATTATATATTTTATAGCGTTAATTTATTCCAAATACATATATATTATTGGCATTGCCGCAATTCAAATGTTATTGTATAAAATGATTCAAATAAATGTCTATAGTAATCCTGAGGCTCACGTCGGCTAAATTACCCGACATAATTATCGTTAATAAATATTAAATATATCTACATCAAACTCGAATCAATGCTTTCTTTAGTTAAGATAGATATTAAGTTACTTCTTAAGCTTAAATATGATTAGATGATCTCTGCTCCACACATAATTAATATGTTATTAAATTAGTCTATCACGAGTTAGTCCTGAGTCTTATTGTGTCTCCGATGATCGATGCCGGCGGATGAGAAGTGGATTAATCGATGTCATCGGGATTGTTGCTCATAATGTTATAGATCTGGGGAATAGGCAAATAGGGCAGAATCCATGAGTGTTCCTGACCTGTGTATCTTGCGCACGATTGGATTCGGGGTACTTTTGCCTAGATGCTAGATCTTGTTACGTGAACATACAA
>JAQFVV010013569.1:72500-98571 GCA_028023455.1 Epiperipatus broadwayi | reverse complement strand
AGCATGCGATGCTGTAAATTTAGAAGAGGAAAATGTAGTCAAAGCTATTGCCACTAATAACATAATTTGCAAAACAATTTAGACTATGAAAATTTTACACTCAGTAAGTTTGCACTAAAGGCATTTCTTTACAAAATGACTTCATGTTGTGATAATAAAAGTTTTGGCTGAACAAATCAGAATAATCAAATTGTCTAATCAAATCAAAGTACTCAAACTGGAAACAGGAAATCATCTAATGAACACTTCAATCATTTACAACTCACTAGAGTGAGATATCAAAAACAGATAGTGTCCAATTAATTATTATCTAATAAAAAAGTTAATTCTGATATATATATATATATATATATATATATATATATATATATATATATATATATATATATATATATATATATATATATATATATATATATATATATATATATATAGAGAGAGAGAGAGAGAGAGAGAGAGAGAGAGTTTGCTGTTGCTTCCTCAGCTTTGCACGAGGAAATGCTATGGTAGCCAGACATAGAAGTTAGATTTTGTTGAAATGAGTATTAAATCAGTCATCCAAGCAATAGAACCAGTGAAGGATTTATGATTGTCTAAAGAGTCTGATTTAAACTAATCCGGATGAAAAAAAAATTGATACCACCTTCAAGACATGCTCGACATTATTGGAGACCCCAAAACTTACAAATCTCTTTTTGTACCTTTACAGATTATTTCTAGAGTGAGTGAAATATTGGACTATCTATGTATATATATTTAAAATGTAAATAAAGTTTATTAAATTTTTCTAATTAAGTAAGGACAATTCATGTTTAATCGTCACCCTTGATTAGTATTCGCTCTAGGAAAAATTTACCTACAAACTGAATATTTTCAAATAATTATACAATATAATATATACAACTGAGCTCAGATTATGCAGGAATGACTAATAACAACCTGCAATGGTCTACACACATATGGGTCATTATATTAAATTATATATATATATATATTTATCATATATATATATATATATATATATATGATAAACAAAACAAGTTATAAATTTTGTAACTTGCTCTAGCTTGCAATTTATGATCACTACATGGAGCTTTACAATAGTTCCTAAACAAGCTTTTTGTTTACATAAATGCTGAGAAAGACAGCATTCAATACCTCTTTCATTATTTCCAACCACCAGACCATGGTTTTGAGTGAGTTGGCTCACTTCAGTCATGAGTAGGAGAACTAGTTAATTATGATTGTTGTTGTGGTTTAATGGGAAGCCAAGCGGCACCATATGGTTAAATGGTTTATTGTATCCGACTACTGTTTTGGCAGCATGCTATTGGAAGTAAAACCTCAATTTTATGATTGGTTATGAATTACCTGTCCATGTTAGTTGATAGAATGTTGGATCCATAGGAGTTGGTGAGCTATGATCGTTTTCATCTTGAATAATTTCTGTTTTTGATTTTTTATTTTCTGGCCCTTTTTTAGAGAATGCTGTTTTCCTTTTGAGGTTGAGGTTAACAATTGTTGGTGGTTTTGTTATTAGTGGGAGACATTATGTTATTGTTTCCATAATTTGCATGGATGCATCATTATACATGAACTTTATGTCTTGTTAGATTGATGACCTTGTGTGAAGGATGAGTTTGACATTCTATGTCAACATTGTTGTCATCATTAAGCTTGTGATCATAGTGTGTTAATTTCTGTTTCAGTGGTTAATTGGACTTTTAGTTTTCTGATGGCATTAATTATGTTAATGTTTTAAAGTATTACTATAACTGTTTGATACTGGTTAAATGGCCAATTGCATTTGGTTGTCATGTTGTTTTTTGTTTGTGATATTGTCTATGAGATCCATAATAGGGGTATCTTCATTAAGATGTGATATGTTAATTGATTTTAAATTTTTACTCATAGTGTCACTACTTTCAGGTTGAACTTTGTATTCTTTTTGCTCTGATTGATCTCCAACCAGATCTAGTATTGCACTCTGATATTGTTTGCACTGAGTGGCAAGGTGGACTCACTGATAGAGACACAACACTGTGGTATCCCCTGATATATATTGATATATTGCCCTCTTGATCAAGGAGCTTGGTTGGTATATTGTCAGGATCAGTGCCTTGATGTAATTGAAGTTTTAACTGAAACTATTTGTTGCTATGGGTATGAGTAAATCCCAATGAAATATCTGTTGGAAGAGAATAACTTTCCCAAAGGGCTGTATCATTTTTTGAAAATCATAAGAAGAGTTACAAAATGGCATTTTCAAGCACTTCAGTGATATAGTTTTGTCAATTCTAATCAATAGTAATGAGGGCAAAGTTCCCCAATATTTTAACCCGGTTTTAAAATAGTTACTTTTGATTAGTATTATACAATTTTATTGCCAGTTATTGTGGATTTGGATATTCTGCAATGGTTTTATAGAGTCTCCCAAGCCATACTGTTGAATAGCCTCATATAATAACTAGAGTGGAAAGTGATACAAAGTAAGAGGAAAAAATCAAAATGCTTTAACAGGCCTTGTGAAACTATGTTCTTAAATCTATCATTTTTTGCATCACACATTTTATTTGTCCATGTAGTAGGTGTTTGGGAGCTTGATTTTGCTAAGCAGTGTGCTCAAGTTCTTTAATATCATTATCATTAGTTTTCCTAAAATGTGGAAGAGGTTTGAAGTAAGCTGATCTCAGATTATTTTTATTTCTTTAACTTAATTGATGACTTTCTGTGAATGATTGATTAGATTTTTCTTCTTCATTCAGAATATTGTTGTGCTGCAGACAATTAATAGGTCATGTGAATGTCTAGTCTCCATGATTATTTAGATCTGTGAAAGTTATTATAAATAAAAAAAAATGAATTAAAAAAATGGAATCTTCTTAAAAAATGTTGACTAAGTATCTTTTATTAGTTTTTTTAGTTGACATGATTAATACTTTGTCATTTTTATCTTTGCTGGTGTATTTGAGAGTTTGAACATTGAGGTTTTTACTTTGGTTGTTTCTGCTAGAGTATCAACTATGACACAATCTACATTTAATTTATTATTGAAATTAATTGTTTGCAAAAATATTAAATGTTAATAAAATAATAATCTACATTCTATTTAATAATATTTAATATTTTTGCAAGCAATTAACTATATTTTCAAATCAAAATTTTGAAAAATTAAGCAGACTTCTTATTTCTTGCTTACTTTTATTTAATTTGTTACCATCTTATGATTATGTTTTCTTAAAAAAGTTAAACCTTTTAAAAGTTTTACAACACATAACTCTTTTATTTAATTTCAAAAGTTATAAATATGATCCACAGCAGTAAAGCTATATATATATATATATATATATATAGCTTTACTGCTCAGATAGGAAGATATAAATCACTATATATATATATATATATATATATAGTGACCCTTGGTTTATTTCATATATAAACCAATGAAGAGAAAATGAACTATTTATAGGCAAAAAAAATTTTTGCTTAAGAAAAAAAAATTGAAAAGCTTCATTTGGAAGTTAATAACTGTGTAGTTTAAATCTAACATATATAGAGAATATGTTTGAATTTATTTAAAATAATAGCTAGCATTATGTTAATGAGAAGGGGGAATTGACTTTTGCACATGCTATAATATTTGAAAATAAATATTTATATGTCTAAAAGAGTCTTCTTGAATCATAATATTTATCAGTAAAAAAAAAGTTAGTGAAAATTGAAATTGAACTAATTATAGATAACTTTAGTTTGACAGTTCTTTTCAGCATAATAGGTTTAAAATTATAGGAAATTAAAAGATATATTTATGCTAATATGAATATGAACAAGCAGTTTTCTATTTAATATTGTGCATATGTGTATAATACAGATATATGGATTTTTTTTCACTTATATAAATTTATATTTTGTGTTCTATATCATTTGATAATATAGTGTGAAATGAATTTGTTTTGATTTTTTGTTTGCAACTCTGAACTAGATTTAAATTTTAAATAAAGGAATGTTTAACTAATATGTTTTACAAAATTGTCAGTAATTTTATATTTTTTATTTTCATAAATCATGAGCAATGTGTTTTAGCAATGTAGTTCAAGTTGAGCTGGAAGTAAGAATTTTTAAACTAACACTTAACAGATGGTCTTTAAATGGTTAGTTTCTGAGAGGTTATTTAAAATTAGAGAAAAGCCAGACATAAAAAGAGCCAAGTAGAGTGAGGGGGGACTTACTAATTCAAATTAACTTGCCGATTTATCTCTGAAAGTTTTCTCTGATTTTTTTTCTTTAATGTTGCTTGAATATAAAGTCCTAAATCAAGTGTAATTGGTGTGCAATTCTTTCTCTAAAGTCAATTAATGATGACCAAATCAGCTCTTAATAAAAGACTTTGTATCCATATTATTTGTATTATATTGGGTTTATCAAAATTCATTTAAAGAGAGAATGATCAAACTTTTATATAATGTTCAATAGCCAATCCATATTTTAATAATAAAATTTATTAATTTTGACTGTGTTTTAAACTTAAAATCAAAAAGAAGCATCTAAATTCAAACCCAGGAAAGAAAATCTTCAAAATGGAAAAATGATCTGCAGGACTCTTTAAACCACTTTAATTATCAAAGTAGCTACCTCTTGATTAAAATATGTGTGCCTATATAATTCCTATAGCTATCTCCAAAACAAAATGAATTAAATAGTAATTAACTGGTGGACAATAATATTGTCTTCAAACTTAGCCTTGAAGGAAAGACAATGGAAAGATCATAATGTTTAATATTTATTACTTATGTTGCTTTATTTATATAATATGCAGCATGTTTAATAGAAACTTTAACTAATGATTATATTGATTTTATTTTTTTAAAAGTATTTCAAATGTTAAAAGAAAAAAAAATTAGATCCATTGATCCATTGAAGTAAAAAAAAAAAGAATTAAAATTTATTAACTTGTAATGATTATGAAGTATATATGATTACATTTTTTTTTTAAAAAAAAGGATAGAATTTTTTTTTTATTAATATCAAAATTTTATGCTTAATTTTGGATGTGTGAAAGTGGTTGGATGACATGTGAATGGCCAATGCTATGCTATAATATATTGATTCAATCTGTTGTAATTTGAGAATATTGGATGGGTGTAACTGTGTGCTTGACTTTTTAAAATTAAGATAGTTCACGATTTTGATTTGTGATCTGGTCAGACTTTTGTCATTTATAACTGGACTGTAATCAATGTATATTTGTGCACATGGGAATCTATAAATGCTTGTTATTATTGAGGTAGAGTTATCTTACCACCTTATAGATAAGAAATAACTATCTCATAATTTATTCAATATGGTAGATGAGGACCAATTTCCACTCCATTTATTTTTATTAAGGTAGAGAATTATTGATTGAGTTATTATTAGGGTTGTGAAAAATGTTGTGCATGCCTACATAGAGTAAGTGTGTAAAGAAAGAGCACCATGCATGATTTTATGTCTCAGAGAAGACTTATCTTTGACTAATGCAGACATTTGATGTTGGGAGTTGTTGTTGTTATTGTTTTTTTTAAATTTATTTTACTGAGGCATTGATATGTGCATGATACAGCTGCATAGTGCTGTAGAATATATATATAGTTTTGCAAGACAGGATATTAGCTATTTAGATCGCATAGTGCTGTAGAATATATATATAGTTTTGCAAGACAGGATATTAGCTGCTTTGACAGGATAAGGGTTATGTGTTGATAAAGGGAGTGATAAGGATTTTAATTTGGAAGCTGACCGATAGTCAGATTTTTGAAGGATAGTAAATTTAATATTGTCAAGCTGGGGGCAACATGCTGACCTATCAAAATATATACAGTCCCGAAAGTGGAATTCATGAATATTTGGCATGCATGAATGTAAAATTATGGTTTTTATATTTAAACCCATTTGCAGGACCAATTAGAGATTTTTCATATCACATCATCCTTTTCATAATAAATATAAAGATTTATTACTTGTTGAATTAATTAAATTCAGAATTATTATAAAGATGTATTTGACTGCTGGAATAGTTCAATTGATAATAGTTGCAATGAATGGGAGAGCAGGATTTTATACGTTCTCTGAAAGTTAAAAGAGAATTTTATATTATATGTAAATACGGAATTCTGTTTCCGGGCGTAAGCATTTTTAATATTCAATTAATAGATGGATCAAGACAGTGATTAAGTTCTCTAGAAATTTAGTTAATTTAAATATGTATTACGTGTCATTACTATCATTCTTTAATAAATCTCATATCATATAATATTTGAGTGTAAAGATATTATATATATATATATATATATAAGTGTGCGGTTTTATTTATTATTATTTTTATTATTGTAATAAAGATTTGTTATTGTTGTGAAATTACATGCATCTTGTGTTTTGATATTTCAAATATCTCCAGAATCTATATCCAACACCTATATCTAGAACTAATATAGATCACATTTAAATTTATATTATTCATTTTATATTGCTTGATTCCATAATTGATTCACCTAATTCATTTTTATATTGATTGATTTCATAGTTGATTCACATAATTCATGTTTATATTGATTGATTTCATAGTTAATTTGCATAATCTATTTTTATGATTTATTTCCATGTTTCACTTACATGATTGACTTTCTTGATAAATTTCCATGATTAAGGTCCATGGTTTATTTCCATAGTTTACTTTGGCAAAAGTGTATAAGATTTAAAAGTACTAACTAAATTTGAGTCAAACAGATGATATAAATTAGAATCAGATGAGCGAAAATAGTTATCAGATCTAGACCTTGAGAAAAAATATTTTGATTATTAAATCTAAGAACTAGCTTGTAATTCAAGTAGTGCAGGTATTAAAATTCGGGAAATATTATTATAATTAAGATCACATTCATATCGGCTTTTTCAAACCAAATTGTGCAAACCCTTTTTGTGAGTGTTAAATAATAAATGAATACCCTCTGACCCATACAAGATATAGAATTTATGCAGCAATAAAAGGAATCTCTTATTACTACGACTCAAATATTTATATATGAGCAAATCTGAAATACTGGCACAGAAGGTGTGACTATAGAACAGTCACTTTGAATTACTATATATAACTTATGGTATTCATTTATTATTTAACACTCGCAAAAAGCGTTTGCACAATTTGGCTTGAAAAAGCCGATATGAATGTGATTACAATTGTATACAGACGCTATAAAAAATAAATGCTGATTTATAATTAAGATCATAAATTGATATTCGATTGGAAGGCTTGTATGTGTGTTTAAGAGAATGGGATTAAGAATTATCAGTTGAGAATATATAAAGAACATAACACAGACATTCAGTGTTATATAATTGTAACTATTGAAAGTGATAGATGCTGAGAACGAAAGCAAAGTAGTGGGATTAAATGGGAATGATTTATTTATAACATTTCTTTATCCTACTTTAAATTAAATAATAATTTTATATTATAAGCATAAGTTAAGACTTCTCCGTATTGATTACTAAATTATTTCTAATCATATATGAATTGGAAATGTATACAACATTTTCGTAGTTACCACTCGAAATCAGATATTTATATTAAAGTTGTGGGAGAAAGTTGTCTCATTATTTTTCATTTAGTAATAAGAATTTGTCACAGAAACATTTGCATAATTGTTGCTAGGTTTGAACCCAAGACCACATTAAATTGAGTTGTATTTGTCAACATATATTTTTTGAGAGACAATTTAGTTACTTTCTCTATTGTTTTCTATAATAATAAGCATGATGATGATGATCTCTGGTTGGCATTATGATTTCGTAGTTGCAATTTGGCACCTGGGTATACATAATCTTATTATTAATCTGATTGGACAAACGCACTGACCATCCTAGTTCGATTCCAAGGTTAGATTCAATTGATTAGCTACTTGAAATGAAATGAAATGAAGTTTAGGTTACACATAGAAAGTGAAGTTTGGGGCACGTAAAGTGAATTTAATAAATGAATAAAGTTGAGGTCACTATATATATATATATATATATATATATATAGACCTCAACTATATTCATTAGTAGTGAGAGTACAATATATATATATATATATATATATATATATATTGTACTCTCACTACTTGGAAATATAACAATAATAAAATAGGACTAGCTCAGATAAATGATTATGCTCGGCTAAAATACATATAATCAATAGCAAAGATATCCTATGATATTGTCTACTATTAAACTAGCTCTAACTAATAAGAAATGATAAAATGGTTCGGTTTATAAAAATCATATAAATAAAATATTAACAAATCATGAGACCATGAAGTGAAGTACAAACAGTAAAAAATTACATTGATCCAATATCCCACAGGATACAACCTCAATGGCATAAGAATACTACTCCCCTCCTATTAGTTCAAATAATAATAAATCCACAGCATTCTTATGACTTTAAAATAATAATCAATTTAATATAATGCTAATAAATAAATCCTAATCGCTTTATTCAAATAAACAATATAACTATAACTATCTCAGGTTCTTTAAAATAATTCTAATCAACTTATAATCTTCTGTAGTCAAGTATAATAAGAGATTTTGTATTACCCTCAACCACACTCTACTAATAGTAATAACAACAATAGTAAATAATAATAATCTTCAAGGTATAATTATCAATCTTAGCTACCTTTCAATGTTATGGTAACTATCAATAATAATGATAACAATAAATAATATAATATAATCTTTTAGCTTTCATGTGGAGTCTTAAATAGAATATGTAATATAATCTGATAATCTGAGAATATGTGGCAAAGAATAACATTATAATTCTTTGCAATAAATTATATAATTAATTATGACCATAATGGTAATAATAATGTAAAATGAAATTTCTAAAATAAATTATATTATGAAGCACTATAATTTCTTAAGTAAATAATTATATTCATACTGTGCAAATATTAGATTTGGTTTAATATCTGGAAATCAGGTATTTGTAATGTGAAGAATCAATATGACACAATGTTTTATAAAACAAGATTAACAAAATTTATTAGAGACTTTAAACAACAAAAACTAAGTATACCTGGGTCTCATTTTACACGATAGATAGGTTCCTCAGAAAACACACGCAAACGAAATCGTGCAAAAATAGATGTAACTTACCTTGAAAAAGGGGGGATATGGACTGTGATTTTTCAAAACTCGCGTAAAAGCAAAGCACCAACGTAAAATTTACTTTAAAATTCGTGCACATTTCTTATTATATATTAATACTCGCGAAATCTTTCGATTTACAACAAGTCAATGGAAAGATTTTATAGTTAGAAATCTATTACAGTAATTTAAAGTTGTAATTATAAATATATTAAACGCACATTGATTACGTAAGTAATATTTACTGAGTCTATAACCTCGACAATATGTGTATAAATGCGATCTAACCACTTCAGCTTCACCTATTTAAATAGAAAGTAGGTTGAAGTAAAGAAGGGTCTCTTTTCTTCCATAGTGTAAGCTTGTGGTTAAAACACCTGTAGAGGTCCCTGCTATCACATTTATACGCATATTGTCAAGGTTATAGCCTCAGTAAATATTACTTACGTAATCAATGTGCATTTAATAAATTTATAATTACAACTTTAAATTACTGTAATAGATTTCTAACTATAAAATCTTTCCATTGACTCGTAAATCGAAAGATTTTGTGAGTATTAATGTGTAATAAGAAATGTGGACTTAATCAGTGAAGTATTGAATAGCTTCACGCTCGCAGATCTAACCGCTTCAGCTTCACCTATCTAAATAGAAAGTAGATTCAAGTAAAGAAAGGTTCCCCTCTTTTCTTCCATAGTGTAAGCTTGTGGTTAGAACACCTGTAGAGGTCCCTGCTATCGCATTTATATCCATATTGTCGAGGTTATAGCTTCAAATAGATATGTAATTGATATCATTTTTGTATTTGTAACATTCAATATAGCTATAGAATAAAATTTTTCTTAAAAAAAAAAAAAACAATCTAAAACTACTCAACAAGAAAAGGTTATTTTACTTTCAAAATTCAGTAATAGAAATACAAATAATTTTGTATCCATGTATTAAATCAATACTTTAAAATATTATAAAATAATAGGGTTCCTTTACTAAAAAATCATATAAATTCTCTGTATCATTAAATCTTATTACATTAGTAATATAGTAGAAAATTATGCATATATTTTTTTTAAAAACAATCTAGCTCATATTTCTAGAACAATAAAAATAAGTTCTCTGTGTATTTAATGCACACAAACATAATCATACTTTCATATGATAAAATAATACTATAAAAATATTCCAAGTAATGTAAAAAATATATCATGTAAAAATTAATATATTTTACAAATTTTTACTTACAGTGACAAATTGCTAGTTGGTCCCTTTTAGACGTTTTCTGGTCCACATTTCATAAAAAAAAAATTGATTAAATAATAATAGCCTTTACTAGCAAGAACTATCATACTTAGGGAAAAAAATATCTATAAAAACTTTACAAAAAATTACATATTCCTTACGATAATTATTATACAAGGTTAATAGATATTTTATATGTAACTTTCCTGCCTATAAATAATAAATAACTTAATACTATTATTAGTATATAAAAATAATTAAGACCATATTTACACAAAAACTCCAATCCATTATAAAGTAAATTAAAAAAAAATGTTATTTTCTTTCTTCTAATATTTCTTCATTAGAAGTCCTTCATGTAAGTTTTCTTTTTTCTCCCAAAATGTTTATTAAAACAACAATTGTCCAACATTTTAGAACAAAACCTATCTCCTCCCAGCATGGTTGCTAAGATAATGCTACTGTTCAATATCTGATAACAAAATGCAGTTATCTTTCCCTAGAGCGTGCAGCATAGTTAACTCATAAATGATAAAAATAATGAAATGACATTGACTTTTAAATCTGAAATTATTGAGGAAAATAATCATTAATTCTTTGGTGAAAGTTATAAAAATTATAGTCACTTGTCTATAGTTTTCAGGACAATGATTATTAAATTGATATATCACTGGGAAAGATTTAAAATAATTGTTCAGAGTTTCCCATTTGCTAGGATCCTGTATGGGCTTTTGATGCATCAGTCACGGCTGTATGGGTTCAGGCATACTCATGTGTGACTTACACACTTATATCCCATTAAAATTAGCATTTAATAATTTAAATAAAGTAATTATAAAGTTATTTTGTCAGGATGATTTTAATTACCCAAGTATTTCTTCTCCAAAGAATAATTTTCCAAAATTGGTTTTTTTTTACATTATTAAATAAATAAATGTGGTTTTTCTCTAATAATGATGAATTGTCATATAAAAATATATTTCCCATACTATTGGTTTATATTCTTATCATTTAAAGGAAAAGTTCACAATAAACTTTATTTTAAAAAATATTTCTTTTAAAATATTTTCAGCAACTCTTTTAAAAATATACTTTTTTAAAAAAAAATTAAAAGTACAAGTTTTTACTGTATAGCTTTGTTTTTTTAGATACGGCAATCTTTTCTCACAAGATAATGCATTTAAACTAATTTTTCAACCAACTTTTAAATCCAATCTCCTTGACAATGTCCAAAATATTAAACTAAACAATGATATATTTTTTCCATTAATATTTCTAGAATTATATTTTCATTTAATAACTGCACCTCCATCCTTACTTTCTTCAAATATATACTTATTTCTGGTATAAATTCCATTGGCCATTGTGAAGCTGGATCAAGTTTTAATAAAAATACCTGATAGAAAACATTGTTGCTTTAACAATGCATGATTTTAACTTAATAAACATATAATTTTTCAATACTCTCTTTTTTAAAAAATAATTCCAAGTAATAAACTAGATGATACGTTGATATTAAAAAATATAATTATCAAGAAAGTTATCTATTTATTAAATACTTATTTAAATTATTTAAAACACAAAATTGAATTATTAAAACACATAATTGAATTGAATTATTAAAGCACACAGAGACATGTGAACATCTACTTTTATAGTAATTTGAACTGATGATTTAATGGCTATTGGATCTTTAGCTGGTGATCTAATTTACATATTAGTCAAGATTACATAATTAAAATTAAAAATAAAAATCATTATTCATTTTTAAAATATTAAATATTATATTATTTACTTCTAAATTAATTTTATACTTTTATTTAAACAAACTAAACAATTTAAAATAACATTTTAAAAATAATATTTTATTAATTCATCCCACATTTATTTTCAATGTATCTATTTTAAAAAATCTAATTTTATTAACTACACATATTTTTAAAAATCACTCAATTAAATATTTTATAAGTTACTTATTATCTTGTGACAAATAAATGTTTTCAATTTTTTTAACCAATTCTAAAGCAATTTTGAAATTTATCTAAAAATCTTGTAAGCACACAAGTATGAATATTTGTGTCACATGACTCTTTAAATCCAGACAGTATGTAACAATTTTTTCTGTCAGCTAACAGAAGTAAATATTTAATTACAAGAAAATATTATATTAAAAAATAATAATATAATAGAATTTAGAATAATAATTTTGATACCATTAAATTAAATACATTTCTCCACCACAAAATATTCTATTTAAATCAATAATTTATAATACCAATATTAAATACAATTTTTATTTTAAATACACTAATTTATTTAATTCTAAGTCATTACTTTACATTTAACTTTTAGCACTTGTTTACTAAGGTTTTTAACATATTATCTTACTATGGCCAGTTTTCCCAACCAATACAATACACTATTTAGCTTTATTTGATAATTTTTAACACACTAGTATAGTTTTTATGCATTTGCAACTCTCTTTTTACTCTAAAAAGCACTTTAAAACATTGTCAACATTACAAAATAATTATACCATTTAAAATATATCCTTAATTTTACATTTTTTTTAAAAATTGACTCGGTGAATTCATTTAGACTTAATCAAAAAAGTACAATATATATATATATATATATATATATATATATATATATATATATATATATTTATATATTAGAAAATACAATACTTAAAAGTTTATAACTATAACCATCACTTAGAAGTGCTTTCAACTATCTTTGTAGTTATTATCAACTAATACCTTAAAAAATGGCAGTTGACATTTTTTAAAGTATTAGTTGATAAAAACTTCAAAGATAGTTGAAAGCGCTTCTAAGTGATGGTTATAGTTATAAACTTTTAAGCACTGTATTTTCTAATATTTATTCATAAATTTATGTATATTATTTTGAAGAAATACAGACATTGATTTGTAATATAGATAGATAGATAGATAGATAGATAGATAGATAGATAGATAGATAGATAGATAGATAGATAGATAGATAGATAGATAGATAGATAGATAGATAGATAGATAGATAGATAGATAGATAGATAGATAGATAGATAGATAGATAGATAGATAGATAGATAGATAGATAGATAGATAGATAGATAGATAGATAGATAGATAGATAGATAGATAGATAGATAGATAGATAGATAGATAGATAGATAGATAGATAGATAGATAGATAGATAGATAGATAGATAGATAGATAGATAGATAGATAGATAGATAGATAGATAGATAGATAGATAGATAGATAGATAGATAGATGGATGGATGGATGGATGGATGGATAGGTAGGTGGGGTGGGTGGATGGATGGATGGATAGATAGATAGATAGATAGATAGATAGATAGATAGATAGATAGATAGATAGATAGATAGATAGATAGATAGATAGATAGATAGATAGATAGATAGATAGATAGATAGATAGATAGATAGATAGATAGATAGATAGATAGATAGATAGATAGATAGATAGATAGATAGATAGATAGATAGATAGATAGATATTGTAACTGTGCAAATATGTTAATGCTGGTGATGGGTGGGTAGATCAATCTGATCTGATCAAAAATCTAAAAAAAATATATAAATTAATCTAATCTAGTCTACCTCAATCAGGTTGCCATTATGTAATAAACCATCATAAAGCACTAATAATCTCTATTAAAGTCTAATTGGTTTAAGCTATATGTAAACGAAACAGTAATGAGATTGTCTGCTCCAGATATCAACAAATCTATCACGATTACAAAGTAAACTGCAATGAGCAGTGAAACCGTCTATTATTGCCCTAGACAATAATATATGATTAGTTTAACTATTAGATTGCAATCTAATAAATGTGAAATCCAATTAATAACTAAAGCAGATTCCAATATACTTTATTAATCAGTTATTATTGTAGTAATTTAAATCTACTTTAATATTTAATGATACATTTTATCTAAACAGATGAGCTTCTAAATAACTATAATTGCATTTTACAAAACATTTTTAAATATAGACACTATTTAAATATTGAAACAAAATAGTATTTGACTCAAATGTATATCTAATATAATAAACGTGAAATAGAAACTATAAACATTTCATTCATATCTCTCAATAAAACGGTACTTAATTATTGCCACGTTTATATGTTAAAATAGAATACTCCACGAGAATTTATTATCAACAATCTATTAGGTCATTCCTAACTCTACAATGTCCAATTACCTTATATAAAAGATATATTAAGTTTCTATTGAATGTTTATTAATCTATAATTATTAATATTATCTATTTAGACCCTCAAATAAAAGAATATGAAATTGGTTCTAGTAATAATTAAAATATATGATTATAATAAACATTTATTCCAATTCAAAGATAATGTTCAATTAAACCCTTCAATGAAATTTGTACCCTTCACTTTAGAGAAATTTTTTAAAAAATATTTAAAACAAGTTATTCTAAACTAATGATAAAATACAATATATTTAGATTTTTATGACGGAATTAGACAAACAAAGAAATGATCAATTCTAAGCTAATGATATTACTTGTAATATTAACTAAAATATATGTAATATAAAATATTTGAATGCAGTAATAAATATAAAATTTATATGGGAATAAAATAAAAAATGTTAATATGCAAAACATACCATATCTTATATTCTAGTTCACTTACCAAGCTGAGTTTGAACCTTGAAACCAATTTTAAGTTGCAAAATCACCTTACACAATTAAAATAAAAAAAATTAACAGAGTCTTGGCATTTAAATCAACTCAATTTATTGGATTATATAAAAAAAAATCAGTAAGATTAACAACAAAATACAATAGCAAATTAATCTATATTTCTGATTGATTGAATTAATAAAAAATGATTAAATTACTCTGGGTAACTCGAAAGTATGTTGCGAAAACAATAATGACACGAATATAAAAAAAAAAAATGAATGGAACGAGAGATTTTGAATATCTTAATGAAAAATTATCTAGATAACAGATACCAAATATGTGCAATTAAATGATATGGATTTTTATTTGTTCATTAGCATAATAATTAAACAATCTTAAAATAAAGCTCTATATTTAAACTCCTTTTCTGTCCAATATTTCAAATTAAAATTTTAAACATGCAAAATTCAAACTGAATTAAAAAAAGCATCGGTTGCATTAACACTCTCCGAGGCCCTCATTCCGTAAACCCTATTATATATAAATGTACACTATCTATAATGTAAAATAAAATGTAAATTATTCTTTTGAGAAATATATAAAAATATTCACATATATGCATAAAAAAATAAATCATATCCAAAGGGAAAGTCTGTCCACTTTCATTATTCATTGATCCATCGCAATTTATTTATCATCAGTCCCTATGATGTAGAGAGTTCATTGGCAATAATGTTCAGATAGAATAATCCCATGATTTTTAATAACAGCCCTTTTCCTTCTTTTTCCTTTTTAAAGAGGAGAGTGCAATTTAACTCATCTTTTTATGGTATAAATTAATCCACTTATCCTCAATGTTTTCTTAGCTTCTAACATGATATTCATCCAATGCAATGATAACTATACTCCGATTTTTAAACCAGGAATCTCTTTGTTTTAAAAATAGCCAATTTTATACAATGGATTTTTTTAAAAATAGGTTTCCCTTTTCACATTTTGTTGCTGTCTTCTTTGGAACTTTTTCACAAACTGCCATTCAAATGAATGAATGGGCAGGTAATTTAGGTTTCTATTCTTCCAACAACAACAACTATTGAATTCCTATTCTCAGAGACTTACATGATCTTAAATAAAATTAATGATGTGCGACAAGATCCAATTCAAAACTATCAGTCATTCATCAACATACTACCCTTCATCATCCATCACAAGACAAGATACTCTTCTGATTAGTGGCACTAGCAGATGATCTGATCAAGAGAATCACTATTGTCAGACCCATGCGCAACACCCATCAATACATAAAAAACTAATAAAGCTATACCTTGCCACACAAGAAAAATATCTCAACCAACAAACACATGGACACACCGATATATCTGCTGGGCACTTGACTATCCATCATCCAGAAAAGTGCCCATGAAAATTGAGATAAGCAGCAACATCTATGCAGGACCTAACATGATGGACCCCATATACCAAAATTTCAAGCAAAAATTCCAAACATGTAAGCAATACACACCAATTACTGATCAATTTGGAACACCAGAAACAGATAGTCTCTTTCAGATCCACCAATTTCCTGAAATGCTTAAAATAATTTCTAATAGTTGCCAAGAGTATCTTTGCAACCTTCCTAACTTTTTACCACAATAATATATATAATACTAGAGTACTATATTCAATAGCAATAGTACAATTTAACAAAAAAAACTATTTCAAATTTCACCAACCTTCAATCCATCTCCATGCATCCATTGTGGAATAAATTATGAAAAAAGATAGTCAAAGATAAAATAGAACATAGATATGTCCCCTAATATCAAACATGCAATACCCAAAGAAGGGATTATACACCACACAGGTTGCACTTTTATTTAAAATTATACAGAATGCAGTGCAGCAAGATTAAAAGAATGCCCCAATTGCAATTCGACTGGATATACAGGCAGTGTTTATTTCTGTTGCAATAAATCTTTTTAATGAACATGCTTGTGAATACAGCAATTCCACCCCCACCCCCCAACTATACACCATCATGAATCTTTTACTCAACCTAGAGATACACCTCACACTTAATGGCAGAACACAACAGCATTTACTCCTACACAATCAATTTCACTAGGATCACCACTCAGTTCACTGCTGTTTATTCTATATATAAATCTGCTCTTGAAGTAGATTGAAAATGAGTTACTAGAAATATTAATACCATGAACATCCCTATGTATTCTAAATTTTAGTATTAGAAAGAATACTATAAAATTCCACAGACACACGCAAATTACAATTCAATCTAAGCAAAACAACAGCATGGTTCATATATAATAACAAACTCTACATACAGCTATATCAAGGAAAATCTATTTCATTTCTTGGACTTCCATTTTATCTAGGAGTGTGTGGAATGAGACAAAAACTTCTAAATAAGTTCAAACAGAAAGCAACAAGCATAGCCACATCTTTCAAGTGCATACTTATCTCTATATTTAAAAGTGCACTTATTTAACATACGCATAACAACAAGAATTACATATTATTCAGCTACTGTCAACCATACAAAAACATTACTTTGTAGCAAACTACTATAGGATAAGAAGATTTTGCCATTTCAATCAAACAACTTAGCCAACCAACTATAAAGAATGATCTGGGCCTATACACAACACATATGTTCCAAACACAAAAATAATACACCTTCTGGTAAAGATTGCTGCACAGTTTTAGCAGCTACAAAGCCTCCTAAACGTAGTATCTAGATTTTGTTCACTCTCATCTCATATGGTTATCTAGTATCACTAATGCACTCAGCACAGATCAATAATGAAACTGCAATATTCACATTTGATAGCAAATACACATCCTAACAGACATATGATTTAATCGAACCAGTCACAAACAACCAGACCTTTAGCACAATGCTGAGAGTAAACAACAAGAAACTCCTTAAAAACTTCAGCAGATGGCCAATCAAACCATGGTTCTTCAACTTCTTGATCAAGCTAAATCTACTTGCCCTACTAACATCCTATTTCTTATGATACCATCATCTTTATAAATTAATAGACACCTTCTCAAACCTATGCCACGCTGTTGAAGAAATACAACCACACTTATTTTTTCCATTGCACAGCACTAAATACTACACGAAACTATATGCTAAATCAATATAGAAAAAGACAAACTATACAATAGCTAACACATTTTACACAGAAGCAGACCAAACATACATACGAGTAGCAATCTTTGGACTTTATGTATTTTGGTACACATAAAGTATATTCAACGTGGGAAATAACACCAGATGTCATCTGTCAATATTTTACATGCTACAACAAATAAAAAAAGTGATGCAAAGATTGTAAATCCAGATATGTATGTAGCCACCGAGTCACTACTAAAATTACAAGCGAATTTATAAGAGCATGCAAAACTAGCCAGTATATATGCACAGCCTATTAAAACAAAACTAACAATGAACAGAAAACTAAAAGGATAATATGAAATGAGAATTCTCAGTAAGCTGAACAAATGATTAAAACTTTTGACCGATGAACAAAGACAATAATAGAATATTATCGAGAGATGGCAGAAGGGACACTAACTAACAATTAGATCAGAAACGAGTAACAGTAAAAATTGAACAATTATAGCTAGATTAACTGATGTAGATCCATATTCAACACTTCTATACCTATGTAATTAGCAATGAAAATCTCAAACTAAATCTGTAAAAATCATCATGCCACTGTAACCGAGGCACAATATGTAATCATCATGTAACCTTTGTTGACAATAAAGTATATTATTGAAACATAATAATAATAATAATAATAATAATAATAATAATAATAATAATAATAATAATAATAATAATAATAATAATAATGATGATGATGATGCTGATGATGACGACAACAACAGAAAAACAAATCTTCCCAATGATTTGATTCAAGTAACAAAGCATTGTCTCATTAGTGATAAAACTTTTTAAATATCGTCTTCTTAATGCAAATATTGATCCACAACATTATATCAACAAGGCACAACTGGCTATAGCAGAGGATATTAATCTTCAATTTTATATAGGCATTTTTTAAAATTTTGTAGATTATTTTAGTGGATTGTTTTATTATATATATATATAGAGAGAGAGCGTAATTTGCCTTAAATTAGAGAGAGAGAGAGAGAGAGAGAGCGTAATTTGCCTTAAATTATATTTAAATAAAATTAGAAAAACAGATGTCCCAACTGACATTCAGAATATTATTACACTGCATTAAAAAATTGACAAATCACTCTACAGTAACCATCGTGGTCTGCAGTCTGAAAAAATGATAACTAATATGATAATATAACCTTTGATAATATGAGATTTTTTTAAATCAAAATAATTAAATATAAATATATTTTAAAAATAATATTTCCATTAAGATGCATAATATATGCAATTTTATGCACCCCTATAGAATACAGTGAATGGGAAGTTGGCATAACCTAATTTACATCACACGTGACAGTCCTTCCATTGTTATTACTATTTTTTAAACAAATCATTATTGTTTTCGACTTCAAATTCTAATCATGCTTCATCCAAAATTTACTTAGATTAGATAATAGTGTTTTCTTTGTGATTAATAATTTATTAAAATAATGTCAAAGCACTCTATGAGTTTGAGTAAAACATGATCAAGTGAAAAGAAGATTGCACTTTTTATGAACAATGGCAAATAAAATATTTTTTATATTCAATGAAAAAAATAAAATTTTATGCTTGATATATAGAAATTTTATTGTAGCTTACAAACAATATAAAGACATTACGATTCAATTCACAAAAAAAATTTTCATAAATATGTTGGGAAACTTCGAGTTGGTAAGCCCACAGAATTAAAAGCTCACATTTCAAAAAAAAAAAAAAATTACAAAGTATATTTACCAACTTTATTAAAGATACTACGGCTGCTGTGAAACCTATTTATTTGATATAGCATTTAATTGTAAGCAAATACAAATCATTTACTAAATGGGAATTTATTACAAATGTATTACTAATATTAAACAGAGAAAGTTTTTTGTCTTGAACAATTAAAGAAATCCAAAATTATAAGCTTCACTTGAAATACTATTGCCAACTAAATTGATGATATAGCAAGAATTTAAGAAATTAACTGAAATTAATTATTACATTACAGATCTATTTCACTTCAAAAGATCAAAGTACAGACCTACAAAATAAAGTTCAAAAGATTGGCTTTATTCTAGGATACAATATGCATTTAAAAGTAAACGAAGAGCTTTTGGAAATTATTTTGATACACTCTATATCCAATGGATTTAATACTTTGATGCTGTAATGAACGTTTTAAAGAAATACAGCTTACCATAAAAAACTAGTTTCTGTTGCAAATGGTGATGCTCCCGCCATGACAGTTTTTATTAAAGTTATTCAACAACGAAAATAAAAATTGAGAACAAAATACACATTTTCACTTCATTATATATCACCAAATATTATGTTACGATACGTTAAAAATCATATCATAAAACTATCACTATTTTTTTAGATGATATAAGTAATAAACACACCGAACTACCATATTATATAGAAAATTCGGTGGCCTTTTAGTCATAAAGTTTTAAAACGATTTTCCCAATTACTGAATGAATTTATTATTTTTTTAGAATTGAAAAATCATGAATATTGAATATTAAAGAATGATTAATAGATAAAAGATCAAGCTTTTTCAATAGATATTACAAGTCACCTTAGCCAATTTAGTTTTAAACTACAAGTCAACATCCAGTGATTATTAGATTATTTGATAATATCAATGTTTTCAAAAAGAAATCATTACTCTTGCATAACATAGAATTCAAAAACAATATTCATTTGAATGTTGCCGGTCATTAATATAAAAATTAATTAGAATTGAAATTTTTAGAATATGTTATGAAATTAAGTTATTAGAAAATATATTCGAAAGCAGATTTTTGGACTTCAAGAAATATGAAAATTAATTTCCCCTATTCTCTTTTTTTTATATTCTCTGGTGTTGAAAACATTGGGGACGAATTAAAATTGGAATTATTGGAAATTTATTATTGAATCAAAAATATATCGAAATCGGGATTCTATGTAAAAGTATTTATCAGTTGACCGTTTCCGAATATATTTGTGCAATAAATCCAACTCTATTTGGGAGCTCATATTTGTGAAAACAATCGTTTTCAACTTTAGAAAATAATAAAACTCCAGAAATATTAATCAATTTTAAAAATTGTTTAGAGCTTGACAGAATTTGCCATGTTTCTTCAAAACAATAATATAACTTTATTTAAATAAGTGTAATCTTAGAAAACAAAATCTTTTGTACTTTTATATTTTTTTGTAAAGTGATGTATTTTGATTTTGTACATTTATTATTTTGTATACATAATTGTTGCGTTTATATTAAAATATCATCTCTTTCTTAAATTGTGACAGTTTTCTTTGTATAGTGCTCCGTGGTTGGATCTGTAATACATGCTGTGGAGCTTGGTCATGGACAAGTTTCCCATGCCTGCTCTACAGCATATATGCATTTCGGAAATAGCATCCTTTTTTTCCATATACTATACAGTAGGATTGGAAAACAAGTCGATCGATCGTGAATCCACCGGTCGATCGCAATGCCAATTTTGGTCGATCACGAGGCCAATTTAGCAAGAGCTGTCAGGTTACGAGTGAAACAAATTAAGTCAAGATTTGCATTTTTTTTTATTTTTGTTCTATTTTTTTTTTCAATTCTATATAAGTGAAGTCCACTAAGTCGTATCATTATGGAAAATAATATTTTTAATCTTGACTTAATATAGCTAATTTGTTAATAATCACTCGTGTTGCTTTAATTCCCCGGATATGAGTTTTTTTGCCCATTAAATAATTATATAATTTTTTTACGTAGGTAGATATAAAAACACTAGATATTTCACACCTCTCTCCACTTAGACTACGCCTATGACAAAAAGTCGATCCCACACATTTATAAAATAGATCTTATGAACACAAAAGTTGGCCACACCTGTTATAGAGACTACCAATCATTTGTGCAAATACAACAATTTCTACAGTAATGTTGTAATGTCGGCCTACTTCTTATTTGGGCATCAGTATTTGATGGAAAAATTGATTTATTTATTTTTTAAAAAATTAGTCTACTCTAATTTGGTTATGACAGTTAGCAATTCGTTTCATCAATAAATCTTACTAAGAATCTAAAAACAAAATACATCAAAATCAAATGCATGTAAGCATGAGAAATTTAAAAATATTTCAAATTCTAATAAATGTTTCGTTCCTGCATATAATCCACAGTTAATTAAATTACTCATTCAAAAATAGATGGTAAGTTAGCTATCTAGAAGTTATAAAAAGAGTAAAAGCCAATCAAGTCGTTGTCACGCAGAAATTGGCAGCTGTGATGAATAATAATGATTTGTTTTTTTTTTATTATTCCTCCGTAAAGGCTACTGGAAATGAATATGTGTTGTAATGAATATTCAAATGTTGACCCAACATCTGCATAATTCTCTTTCTCTCTATATATATATAAAAAAACAAAAAAAGACTTATAAATCCAATAAATAATATTATATTTCGAAATGAAAGTGAAGATCGAATCTAACCGCAAAAACAATATCTGCAACTACCAGGGCGCCATCTAGGCATTTGAGCCTAGAAAAATTTATAAAGTAGGCAGATACGCGCTGTTAAGATTCCACTTTATTTAAATATTCAGATCGTTAGCCCAAGTCACTAGCTCAGTGGAGTAGCAGAGATAATAAAATATAAATTTTATATCTTAAATATAAAAGAATAAAAGCCACTGCCAGAAATTAACACATAAAAATATTTATTTCCGCACATATAAAATAACATTTAAATTTTGAGGAATAAATTCAGCATTTTAGATTTTTCTATTAATCTTTTAATTTTACATTTAACTAAGTTTCAATGAGTTTAATATTTTATTTAGATAGTCAAGTATGAATAGACTACATAGATCTGCATTTGAAAAGAAAATATTCTTCCCTGATTTAACCTTAGGCAACAAATTTCGCAACCAAACTGGCGCCAATCCATCTGATACATTCATGTATTCAATGTAGCATGATATGACAACACAAAATACTATACTGTCAGGAATGTACATCTGAACAATAAGTAGAAATAGAGAAGACATTGACTGTCCACCAACAGGAATGTTACATCTGTTGGCAAGTAGAACAATAAACAAAAAACTCCATAGGAATGGAACTGCGGTCTTCTGCTGACTTACAAACCCATCCATAAGCAAACAGTGGGTGTGTGGCATATATATGCAATCCTGCCCGTAGCGGATCTCATACTACATTTACTAATTACACAAATATATCCAATCCATTGAGCCAATTCAACTACGAAATGAATAACCTAAGATTACCCTCCCTTAATATAACTTTACAAAACTATATAGCCATTCACACCCGACTTAAATTTAACATTTAAATACGTTCGCACAAATGAATTTTATAAAATTTGTTTTAAAATGTTGAGTATAGATCAGTTGCACGGATTCCATGGTCAAAAACATTCCAAATTAAACACAACCGATCAAAATACAAAGTCATCGATAAACGTCACATGCAAGAATATACAAATCCCATTAGCATTCATCATAAGATGCTGCAGTGATATCGTTGACCCATATATTCTAATCGAATGTGAAAACCACAACATAATCAACCACTAAAGAATCTATGCAATGTCTATACCCAACCTAAATGTAATGCATTTAATAATTTCTACAATAAATATTACTATAAATAAAAATAATAAAATGGAAATGATTTTGGCAAAACTTAACTATATAAATTTAAACAATCAATTATTAATTTGAAAATCAAATAAGAGTTCATTTTAAAATTTAAATTAGCTGAATCTTTAAAAAAAAACATTGACGAAAGTTCTTAATTACTTTTTTTTGTTGTTGTTAATTTGTAAAGTTCATAGCTCACGGTAGAAGAGTCCAGGTTTCTGCTTTTAATTCCCACGATGCCTCCATTGGAAGATAATGTTCTGGAGATGGTAATAGCTGGTTCAAGGTATCACAGTCTTTTCATTTTTCCTTTTTAAATAGAGAGTGTGGTATGTGTGTCCTACCACCTCTCAAACACACAATGCTGGAACTGTCCGAAAAAACTGTATTTCCCTTTTTATATTATCCACACGGATTCAATCAACAAAACATCACTAATCCATCACTTTCGTTAGGGTCTGAGCCAAGGCTTAGTGCTTCCATTGGTCAAGCTAATTTCTCTTTATTTTCTTATCTATCTTTCATCAGATCATTTCAATTATACAAAAGCCCAAGGCTAGCTTGCTTTTCAAACAATTTATAAACAATCATTTCCATTTACAGATTACATTAATTAATACCTGTTTTTATTTTTAAATCTTGTACTTTTTTATAAAAAAGTACGTTCAAATACTTATCTGTTTTTTTTTTTTTAAAAATATTTTTAAAGTTTGGCATCTGTGCGAATGTATATACGTTTAACAAACATTTTAATTTTAGCGTTTAGTTTTTTACTTTTATTTGTGAACTTTTAAGTTTTTATTTTAAATTAATGTAACAACATATTTATATATCGTTACAATATATATATATATATATATATATATATATATATATATATATATATTGTACCGGTTGGTTTTGTCTGTTCACATAACAAAATGTAGCATCTAGGCAAAAGAACCTCTAGTCCAATCATGCACAAGATACATAAGTCAGGAATATTCATTAACTCTGCCCTATTTGCCTATTTTTCAGATCTACCAACTTATGAGCAACAATCCCAATGATATCAATCTAATTTTAATTTTCTCTGCCGGCATCGCACATCGAAGATGCAAATAGACTCTAATTTAAGTTTAATGATGGAACAACTTAGCATGAATTATCATTTGAAAGCAATTAAAGATAGTGACATTTTACATTAATTATTTATTAGCAGGAGATCATCTGGTTAGTACTAGCATAAATTATTAGATAAGATATTAATTTAATTAAAAGAACACAATAATTCTGAGATATAATATATATATATTCAAGATTCATTAATTTGAGGAAACATAAATAAATGTGTGTCATTACTTATAAATCAATGGCCTCGTAAATCTTAGGTGACATTTGGTAATGGAGAAATATCATTACATTTTGTTTAATCGATTATGGAATTAGATTTAAAAAATAACTTTGTTTATAATTGTAGCTATGCCAATAATATATAATTCTAACAATGACTACAAAATTTAGCACAGTTTAGAAATATAAATTTGAAATACTACTCCACCCCCAGAAGGAACAAAGCAAGCATTTAACTGATTTAGTGAACAATTATCATTTTTGGATGAAGCCTTAAATTTATACAAAATACATTTTATTAATATTTAGTTTATGGAATGATAAATGTGTGTGGGATAGCTAATGAATATGTTAATAATAATGTCATCGCAAAGATGCACATTTAAATAGTGGAAATTTATTGGATTAGCAAAATCACAACATTACGGCTTATGGATATTCATGGGTTTATTAGAAATACAACAAACAGGCAGTGCATGCATGGCAGTGTATTTATGTGATCCAGTCACAGATTCTAGCACGTGCTTCAGAGAATTCAGTTTGAGAAATAGTTCAATATAAGTCTGCGACATTGGTTTTCCAGAGAGACCCCCATATAAAGCACGCACATACGACCAAATAAGTCCCCAGGGGGGTTAAAGCCTGGTTCTTGGACTTTGAAATAAATGATGGGGTTAGACTCTGCGATACCTCCATAGAAAAAAAGCACGAATATATATCATATAAGAACAAGGGTGCCCATATGCACGCAACGCTTGGAATAATAAAATATAGCTTTAAAGACTATTTAATTAATTAATGCC